>ML738368.1:3698-110332 GCA_009193505.1 Aspergillus transmontanensis | reverse complement strand
AGAGACAGGTGAGAGACAGGTGAGAGACAGGTGAGAGACAGGTGAGAGACAGGTGAGAGACAGGTGAGAGACAGGTGAGAGACAGGTAAGAGGTAGGGAAGAGGTAGGTAAGAGGTAGATAAGAGGTAGATAAGAGGTAGATAAGAGGTAGGTGAGGTATATATGATATAGGTAAGGTGGTACAGGGACTATCTCTAAAGCCTGTGCTAAATCTTGGGAAAGGGGTCAGACTTAGGGATCAGAACCCAGCTTAGGACCTGGTACAGGAGGCGGGAACCTAATATACTACTCAATGCAAGTGTCAACAGGAACAAGAACAGCACCAAAGCAACACCAGTTGTATAATGGCAATATATGGCTGTACTTACCAAATCACCACTTCACAGTCCTGCAACTATATCTCCAGCAGCTACAGTAGCAAACGACCATTGTGTGGATTACATTTGACTGTAGGAGTTGATGGTGGGCTCTCGATGCGAGGGCCGCTGGCCTCGAAGCGAGGGTCCACCACGTCCACCCTACAGTCCCTACCGCAATAGCTGTTTTTTTTGCAGACTCACCTTTCTATAGAGTTGATTCTCTGCTATTGACACTGCCAGATTTAGACCATCTATGGCTTCGTATCGATCTCGAACCGCCACAATCCAGTATCAACGCAATGCGCTGATTCCAGGGCAAGCCATGGATATGGAATGCTGTCTTGGGTATAAGAATTGGCTGTCCGCTCGACTTCATCCTCCAGTCAGTTACAACTTGGTATCACCAAGCACTACTCTTAAACAGCTTTTTCAGTCGTATAGTCAGCCCTGACCTTTACACCATGGCACCTACGCTGGAGCTCCTCGAGGAGCCTGCCGGGAATCTGCCGGTCAAGGCAGTCTCAGCCATCCGCAATGGGACTTCTGGCCATGATCTCAAACTAGAAAGCCCAGAGAAGCATCAGCGGGTGATGAATGTCTTCAGAGCCTTCATTGCTGATATCTGCCAGCAATATGGTGAAGGCCACGCTGGGTAAGTCAACACCCTCTGCAGGGATTCTACTGTTCGCAGCGTGCGCTAACTAGACCTCGTCAGATCTCCCATGGGCATGGCTGCCATTGGTATTGCCCTGTGGAAGTATGTCATGAAGTACTCTCCAAATAATTGCAACTACTTCAACCGGGACCGCTTTGTTCTTTCGAATGGTATGTCCTCTGTACCCGTAGATACCAAGCGATATGTGGCTTAACTGGAATCATGATAGGTCATGCCTGCTTGTGGCAGTACCTTTTCCTGCATCTTGTTGGCATCAAGAGCATGACACTCGAGCAGCTCAAGTCCTACCACTCAACAAAGCTCGACTCGGTCTGTCCTGGCCACCCCGAAATTGAGCACGAGGGCATAGAGGTCACAACTGGGCCCCTCGGTCAGGGCCTCGCCAATGCTGTTGGCTTTGCCATGGCCACTAAAAACCTTGCCGCGACATACAACAAGCCCGGACATGAGGTGGTGAACAATATGACATGGTGCATGGTCGGTGACGCTTGCCTTCAGGAAGGTGTTGGTCTCGAGGCACTTTCCCTCGCTGGTCACTGGAGGCTAAACAATCTCTGTGTTATATTCGACAACAACTCAGTTACATGTGACGGAACTGCGGACGTTGCCAACACCGAGGATATCAACACCAAGATGCGGGCTACTGGTTTCAACGTGGTAGATGTGTACAATGGAGACTCGGACGTTGCCGGTAGGTCTCAAAGATTCTTTAGTTTGGTGGTAACAGCTCTGCTAACGCACATCAGCCATCGTAAACGCCCTTGTTGCCGCTCGATCGAGCGACAAGCCCACCTTTATCAACATTCGCACTACAATTGGCTTCGGATCCGCCATGGCCGGCACGGCCGACGTACACGGAGCTGCCCTCGGAGTCGATGAAGTGGCCAACGTCAAGAGATCGTTCGGTCTCAACCCTGACGAGCACTTCCACATCCCCCAGGACGTCTACGATTTCTTCAGTGACATCCCAGGCCGTGGCGAGGCCCACGAGGCGAACTGGCAAGCGGCCCTGGCGAAGTATCATGAGGAAGACCCCGTACTGGCCGCTGAATTCGAGCTCCGTGTTGTGGGAAAACTGCCTGAGGACTGGACCAAATGTATTCCTCGCAAAGAAGAGCAGCCTACTGCATCCACAGCCTCACGAAAGTCCGCCGGCGTCATTACCAACGCCCTTGGACAGAATATCAATTCATTCTTAGTCGGTACAGCGGATCTGACTCCCTCGGTCAATGTCGCATACAAGAACAAGGTTGACTTCCAATCTGTGAGTATACAACATCCAGTCTTCCCTTTTGGCTCAAAGCAATGATACTAACGTAAGACACCTAGCCTGAACTCCAAACAGCCTGCGGCCTAAATGGAAACTACAGCGGTCGATACATCCACTACGGTATCCGCGAACACGCCATGTGCGCCATCTCCAATGGACTCGCAGCCTTCAACAAAGGCACCTTCATCCCCATGACAAGCACATACTTTGTCTTCCACTTGTACGCCGCCGCCGCCGTGCGCATGGCCGCGCTCCAAGGCCTCCAACAGATCCACATCGCCACTCACGACAGCATCGGTGTCGGCGAGAACGGCCCCACGCACCAACCCGTCGCCGTTGCGGCCCTCTACCGCGCCATGCCCAACGTTCTCTACATCCGTCCATGCGACGCCGAAGAAGTGGCCGGCGCCTACATCGCCGCCATCCAGGCCACTGAGACGCCTACTATTATCTCACTCTCCCGTCAAGGCCTGACCCAGTACCCGCAATACTCCTCGCGCGAGGGCACACTCAAGGGCGCGTACGTCTTCGTCGAGGACGACGAGTTCGATGTGACCTTGATCGGAGTTGGGTCCGAGATGGGCTTCGCAATGCAGACCCGGGACTTGCTTGCCAAGAATCACGGTATTAAGTCACGGGTCGTTTCCTTCCCTTGCATTAGGCTTTTCGAGCAGCAGTCGCGCGAATACAAGCATTCGGTCTTGAAGCCGCGTGCTGGAAAGCCCACTGTTGTTATCGAGGCGTATCCGTCTTACGGATGGGAACGCTATGCTGATGCGTCGGTGTCGATGAATAGCTTTGGGAAGAGTCTGCCTTCAAAGGAGATATATGAGCACTATGGATTTGCGCCGGAGAGTATCGCACCTAAAGTGAAAGATCTAGTAGAGGAAGTCCGGAGGGATGGTATTGAGATTCTGAGGGGCGACTTTAGGGATTTCAATGGTGGTCTGCGGATTGGTTTTGAGCATTAGATGATGTTACGGGACATATGAATGATGTGCATAGCTGTTGATTGTATATAATGACATGCCTGGGATATAACATGTTTCTTCAAACTTTAGTGCCTTACACTAGTTGGTGCAGTGGTCTTCCTCTAATATGTAACAGTCGACAACAAGCTCTGCAATGCTGCAGTGACTGTGGAATAGTAAGGCATATTATAAGAAATTTCTCTAGTGAACAACATTATATTTCTCTAGAAACTGAGCCAATTAAAATTGACTTTGACGGTTATAACCTTCAGATTCCGTGTGTGAATGAAATGTACCAGTTGGGTCCTTGAATAATGCCTATAAGTAGTCACTATACCTAGTTAATACCGCTGCCATAAGCGGAAATCTGGATTTATAAAGAATAATAGGGTTATGTAGCATGGTATGCAGAATTATACTATTCATGGCTACTTATTCAGTCCAGGTGTATCGGACGCTACGCAGAGGTGAATAAGTTCCCTGCTATATTAGATAGCTGCGCTTTGCAAATATCTATACCGACACTAGTTACTCGCCTGTTTACTGACTTCGGTCAAATAATGATATGATACTGGCGTACATTCTCGGCCTTAGCCCTAATGAATGTCATAATGCATGTACATTTCCCAATGCGGATACTCGCAACAGACCACTTCTCTTCGCTGTCTACATTTATTTATGCCATTAAATGCAACACATAATAACAAAAACAGATTTTTAGAATAAACATACCACCGATAATTAGGTCTTAAGAGAAAAAGAGCTAAAATAAACCGAAACACGGCACCGCAAAGCATAAATTCCATCGTCCATGCAACGCATTGCCACATCACCTCTACTCAATACACAATCCATCCAAATAATGAACAACATTACCACCACACGAGCAATTATGAATCGGCAATTGCCCCAATCTCCCCGATTACTGTTCACAGAGCCAGAAAACACCCACCATCGCCCCAATGAAAACGAGAAGTGGCTGGCTAGCACCCAGGTATTTCCGAAAGCGTCGTCCCGATGCAACCACAATCACTCTTGGCTCCAACGGACTTGTCCGACCAATTGATAAGACGCCAATGACTCTCTGTGAATGCAACCCCGAAACCGAATACAAGGGAATTTAGACATTTTAAAAAGATTCCAGATCATGGTCGTAGTTCCATTGGACGGACATATGTGACGCAAGGGGGAAGTTACTACACGACTCATAAATAAAAGGCCTGGCTTCCCAGTCGGTCCGTACATTCTTGGGTGTTCCGACCGACAGACATATCACATATCACTTGTTCGTGCAGAGTTTTGTTTGAACCAACGCCAGCTATGTCGGAGACTAATCAGCGTTTGATCGTCATCACTATCAATGGCTATCGCAAGCCTGGGTTGACGGAGGATGAACTCCACCATCACCTCTGCGAGGTACATGCGCCGAAGGCTTCGCCTTTTTTGGAGAAATATGGTATTCTGGAATATAATGTGGTTAGTTTAAGATTTACCTCTCTGGGCTGCTGTGAGAGATGCATGAGTACATGCATGCTAACCGGGTGACTTTGATATCACAGATCGATAACTTCAGCGCCGCCCGTCCGCATGCCGAATACCTGCAGATGTCGAAGAAGCTCTCCGACCATGACTATATCGTTCAATTTGTAATGAAGGACGTCGAGGATTTCAAGAAGGTCTGGGAGGATCCGGAGTTCAGGAAGAATGTCATGCCTGATCATGAGACTTTTGCGGATACAACTCGTTCTGGGTATGTTCCCTCCTTTACTTGACCGTTTTCCCTGTCACTGGTTTGGCTTACATGACTTTGTAGGGTTTGCATCGGATACTTGAACAGCTTTTTGAACGGGGGAAGAGACTCACAGGGCCGACTGAAGAACTGAACGGGTTGAGAGTTGAGTTTATGGTTCTATGGAGTTATGGGTTAAATGTTCTTCAGCTGTCATTGTTGAACATAAATTTCGGGGTTATTTCGTTCTTTATTAATTCTATGATATACAATCAATTTAGTTCTAATACCCACCACTACCACCATGGATCCTTAACACCCCTACCCTACTGATCTTTGGAGATCAAAAAAAGAAAAGAAAGAAACCAATAGAACAAGCATCCCTTGCAGATCCACCCACAGAACCTAACAGCCCCTTATTGAAAAGACCAATGACCAAGCATCCCACACCAGCACACTACTAGAATATGTCAGTCATCTGGTGAGTCACCTGACGCACAGTTATATAATATGTTTATCGAATCATTAAATAACACACAACATTATCTACCTCGCAGTCCTCCAGCTCTATCAGTATATAGAAAAAAAACAGGTCCTGGCAGCAACCATCCCTGCAGAAACCCCTGACAATGTGACATGTATCGCACAGCGACCCATACATGATATCCGTGCAGCTTTAAAATACGCTTTTGGCATCTACTATTGCAGCTACATTCCAATGTCCCCACAAGGCTTGCTATAGCCGTATCCCTATCAATGCATATTGGGTATCACAAGACGCTAGGAGGGCACGTCCCTGGCAGGCAATATGGCATATAGTCAGGAGTAAACATAACCCCAGGGTTATCTATACCAGAGTTTAAAATAAGGAAGGCTCGGCCTCCCAGACTATAAAGATCAGTTTCACACCTGTAACTTGAGTACTGCAGGACAGGAAAAATATCCGTACCAAAATGAAGATTTCCCTCGCTGTCTCTCTCACAGCCCTCGTGGCCGCCGTCATGGCCCAAAATGTTCCCCCGTGTCTCGTATGTTGCTTACCTCGTTCCTACTGGTCATATTCTGAATACTGACGGAAGACTCCAGGCCGAATGCATTAAAGAGGTGAATATCTGCCATGGAATCGACATTCCCTGTTTCTGTGACAGAGAGGACTTCCACCTGGCAATGAGGCAGTGTATGGGCGGGAATGATGGAAAGAGCGGGAAATGCTCTGAGGGGGATCAAAAGAGTAGGTTTCGCCTGGAAGCGCTTCAAACGCTTGATTTTGGGCTAATTGTTTCCCTAGCTGCTTTGGTGTTCCAGACGTCTATTTGTGGTCCGCCGAAGATTTAAGCTGGGAGGGTTCTATTCTGGGGGGTTTAATGGATCTGGGAGGGATGTGTGGGTGGAAATAGATGTATGTTATCACGATGTTAGAGAGTGTTGACATGATGGATCATTCTGGTATACTATTAGCTTGCGTGTTGAATCATTTGCGTTCTATACATTCTATTCTATGCGATAGCTACCTATACAGAACGTAACAACAACCTAAAGAAACCCAGGAAGACGAGAACGTAAAACATTATATCAAGACGACTTATCACCTCTCCCATTCATCATGTAGCTTCACATCCATATTGATATAGCCCTCCACCACCTCCAACCCCCGTCGTCTCTCCTCTTCAATCATCTCCCAAGTCCACTCACCCGTGCTCCACGACTCCGCATTCGCCTTCTTCTCCTCCTCCAGCTTCGTCTCCGGAATATCACTCTCAGCAACCTTCAAAACCTCCCTCACCAACGCCCCATCAACCCCAGCCGTAGCCGTAATGCCCTCCCCAGCGGGCGTCCCAACCCCGGACCCCTCGACCGAACTATCCGGAACCACCAAGACATCGCCCTCCGGCCGCTCCGGCAAGAACCCACTCGCCCTGAGCACTCTCTCCGGGGGAACCGTAAGCCGTCCCTTCTTAACAACATACTTACTAACTGCCGTAGCAAACAGCGTCCTCTTCCTGCCGGCCTTCGCAGGCCTGAGAAAGAAACTCAAAACATACATCCACTTCTGATCCCACGCGATCACCTTGGTCTCGATCTCATAAAGCTCAAAGGGCTTAATCTCCCTCTTGAAAGAACAGAACACCGACCCCAGCGCAACATACATGTTCTTGTGCGCAGGTGGCTTCTTCCCCTCCCGGCGCGCAGCTTCGCCGAGCTCGACATCGAGCTCCTTACTCACGACTCGGAGACCGGGCGTGTAGAGTCGCGTGACGAGCGCTGTCCGCGAGATGTCTAGGTCTGAGAAATATGTGCTGTTGGACTTGTGGAAGTTGTAGTCTGTTTCTAGAATGGGGGTGCGTGATGTGATCGCGTATGGCACGAACACTGGGTGTGTAGGTTTCCCCGTGTGTGTTACTAGTGCTTTGCCCCGTGGGAAATGGGGGTCTCCGGGCTTGCGCCGGATGTTCCACCAGAGGTGGTGGAGGATGCGGAGCTATGGCGGGGGTTAGCTTGGGGTGTTATCTTTTTCGAGGAGTTTTGTGGGGTTTGTCTGGGGATGGTTCTTGGTGTAATTGTGTTGGTTTGGGATGCTTATACTTACGTGCCAGACTAGTGGGAGGTTTTTGAGATTGATGACTGCCAGGACTAGTGCGAGTGTTTTCCAGGTCATGATTGATGAGACTCCGAGAAGGAGGTCGCGGATTGTATCCGCGCGCAGGGACACAGGCAGGCCCATGTTGGGTTAGAGCTTATTTGGTGCTTATATTCTTTGTCTTTGTTCTCTGTCTTTGTTCTTAATCCTGGGACCCGCGTGTATAGAAAAAAAGGAGTGCAGGGGTGTGGAGATATCGATAACGCCGTTCCGGTTGCAGTTATACAAGCGTCACCGCGACAAAATCAAGACCAAATCGTGCAACGAGCCAGCACACGGGTTTAAAGGACTTTAAAGTCCAAGATTACACATTTCAGCTACGGCAGCAATCCCACTCAGCTTGTTGAAACGTTGGGAAATGGAAACCGAGGCATATATCACGTGCACGGACCGAAGTATAGCTTATCTAATGTCGCAAGAATGGGATCATAACAAGTCATAAATTGCGATGATTCCGGCCTAAAACTAAAATATGGCCATACAGTTCGGCGGGCTCGAAACGCCATTGGCACAATTCAGCGGACTACTAGAAATAAAGAATGTCCAGCGCCCCAGTTGCTTGCAGGTCTCCGCCAACTCCTCCAGGTCGAACATCTCGCCGATCGGCAATCCCCAACCGGCAAGCATATGATGGTGCAGATCAAACTCGGGGTTGAGCGGGGGGAAGACCTCGAAACTAACCGCGTCGGATGCCACCGCTGCAAAGTGATTATCCCACATAAACCGGAGCACGTTCTCACTCTGCTCGAGTCCCGCATGCTTGGGCACCGTTTGCTGGCTGTATTCCTGCTTCTGGGCGTCGCTCAAGGAGTACCAGGTCTTGGTGAGGCCCACGCGGAGAAAGAAGATGTCTCCTCGTTGGAACTCGATGTTGCATTCACGTGCGATGGCGAGCACGTCGTCGAGAGGTACCACATGCTGGCTGAGCCCATTGACGGCAATGCCCTTCTTCTCAGCCCAGGATAAGTAGTCAATCAAGACGCCCCGACCGGCGATTCCCTTCTTAGCCCAGTATCCAATACCGATCCGCGGGGAGTTCGGGTCCTGGATTTCTTCGGCTGTAGTACCACCGTAGAATACGCGGCGAGCTTGATCCTCGGGCGTCGGGGCAGGTGCACTATGGTGTCGGAGTCCATCCCACTGAGAAGATTGTTGCGGGTTGAAATGATACTCGTCGTCGAATGCGATACCGGGAGCCACCCATTTGATGCGATGCTCGAAAGGCTTTCGGCCGAATCCTGTAAGCTAGTTAATGGACCGCCCCGGGCAAACCATTGGATCGTATCTCAGCCACAGCAAAAGACTCTCCGTGGTTGATGCCAGTAATAGTCCTACCTGGTGGGTTTAACTGTTCCAAATCCCAGTTTAAGCAGACTCTCAAACCGGTTTGGATCTGTGTACGCGCGGCGTCCGCGACAATCTCCGGGGTGAGGATGCGAAGCATGCCTAGTCCCTCTTCCGGGGATCCAGCGGCTGCCGGCCAGTATTGTCTCTTGTTGGGCAGATCATCGTATTTCTCGGGGAGATCGTCGATTCCAGCTGTCATGGTGCTGGTGAAGGGAGGGGTTGGTCAAAGCGTATCGATCTAACGATCAACAGCTCTGCGGGCGAATGCCCCTCTTGACTTTATAGCACTGCAGAAGTGGGGAAATTTAATTGATCGGACCATGTCCGAGAGCGACTAGTTAAACAGGTAAAGAGATGTCCAAGTTTGGAACAGGAAGCCCGCCAACACTTTCGGATCCATGTGTACTGTACATCTGGATACAGCCTTGCTCATGGAAGACTGGATCTCTGCCAAAAGACCCCATCTCAGCTATTTGCAGGCTCCTGATTTTAAGAGTTGACTGTGCAATTTCTACAATATGGTGTATTCAAACAGTGAAAAATACAGAAAACGGGAAAGGAAATAAGAATACAGCTTTATCCAGCTTACAAGTCATCCACATCTTCATCGGCAGCTGCAGGTTTACCCTGCTTATTGAGACGAGACATTTCGTGCTCCTCACCCCCACGTCCAGAACCTCCCGGAGTTGACATTGCGATGGCCTGTCGTCCTGTGTCGGACGACTCGAGGAACTCACGCAGCCGCTTCTTGCCTTCTGTTACTGCTTGGTTCGAGGCAGCCTCTGTCATCTTGATGATGGGTCCCCATAGATTGAGCTGGTAGGTTATATAAGCTCCAACAGCACAGACGAAAAGGAGGAAGAAGTAAGCCGGGTTACGGAGCACTGTTAATCCAGGTGTTAGTCTTCAATGGATCGTATAAGCAAAGCAACTCAAGTGATACTGACCGGCAATGATTTCATTCCATCCCAGTGCGAGGAGAAGGCCGTAGAAGTACAATGGTACCTGAGTCATGCCTCCAATGGCGCTCCGTTTCGCCTCAACATACACTCCATCCGCGGCCTTCTTGAAGCGAACGGTGAGCTCCTGTCGCTTGGCATCACTGACAATAGTCATTTCTTCTTCCAAGCTCTTGCCTTCCTCCTCGTCCACCCCGCCAATGGGAGCCAGGTCTTCCTCATCGGCGGAGGTTGCGGAGCTAGGCGTGTGTCCGATCCAACGATCCAGAGGGGGCGGGGCAGACGTCTCATCGAGTCGGAACTTGGACAGAAGGGGGATGAGGGTCAAGGTTGATTCCCGAGCACGAGTATATATCCCTTCGATATCATCGGTCGGGCGCCAGATCCGAGGAACACCAGCATCATCGTAGCGGAATTTATCTTCGAAGTTTTCGCGCAACTTCAACAGCAGATTGCCTTCGATCATCTCTTCATCAATCTTGGCGCGCAGAACGCCCCAGGACTTCCTCCGCAGTCTCCAGAGTCCGACGTCCACTTCCTCCAGGCTGGCATCGAAACTGCTAGCGCGGTCGGTAAATCGCCTCTCGGCATCCAGAACTGTCTCGACAAACACGTTCCACACGCGATCCCAGAATTTCTTTTCCGTTGGCTGATCTCCCTTCTCCGGTGCACCACCACCAGCTCGTCCAGAGCCGAGAGCGTTGAACTCAAGTCCAACAGATTCGCCCAGTCGAGACTGAACCCATCGTTCCACCCGGCTGGCAAGACGTCTCATCTCGTCCCTTCTAAGCCGCGCACTAACCTCCGCAAGCTCCTTTTCATACAAGGCTAGCTCTTGCTTATAGTCACTCCAAGAAGTACCATCCACCACGGTGGCACGAGCGACTTCCTCAAACTTGTCCACGGCCTTCTTGGCCTCTTCATTGACAATCTCTGCGAAATCGTAGCCGGTGCCCTTCTTCTGGCCGGACTTCACAGCGGCCGTCACTGCTTCGCTGAAATCACTGATCCCCGATTTGTGCGCCGCATTCAGCTGACCCTGGAAAAGGGTCTTCAAACGGGTATCAGCTTTGCTTTCAAGCTCTGCCCTTTTGCGCTGGTAGACGCCTTTGTGGTACCGACTAGCCTCAGTCTCAAAAGCCTTGACAGCCTTGGTGCGTGACGATCGCATCGCTGCTCCTAGACCCCCGAGAATTTCCGGTTCTCCAAGGCGAGCGGCTTGCGACTGTTTGTCTTCAAAGGGGATGATAGCCTCATCGAAGGCAACCATCACTTCCCTCAGAATCTCGTCACACCTGAACTGTGCAAGCAACTCTTGTTGTGTGGGCAGGTCTAGGTCCTTGTTGTTGACAATTTGGTCCCAGATGCCTTCAGCGTATCTCGAAAAGCCATCCGCAGGGATACGTCGGTGATACTCCGGGAGGAAAACACCGCCATCTGAGAATTCGCCTTTCCGCGCATCTAGGTTAGGGTTCCTCTGGCCGTCGCGGAAACGAAGACTGAGCTTCTGTGTCTCTTCCACAAACTTCTCCGGCTGGTAGCCCTTGTGCGGCAGGCCGTAGAACTGGAAGTCAAAGTAATCATGTACGTTCGAGTTCTCCAGGCCGCCAGGCTTAGATATCGAATCCCAGAGACGAGCCATATCTTCCATGAGGGTCTTCTGCAAATTCTGGAGCGGCGTCATTCCCGAATAGTCACGAATGACGAAGAACAAAAGCGATCGGTGAGTAGTACTAACGGTTAAGATTAGCACGAGAAGAACCCGGAGTCGGCGCGGGGGATTTGTACTTCTTATCCTTAAGGAACAACTGCAAGTTGACTTCGAAGACAGTCTTTAGAAGCCCCATATTTGCACCCTGGTACAATCCGACCTGGTGTTCCCAGATGTTCACAATAAGAACCTCACTGGTCGCCAGTGCGAAAAGGGCACTCTTGCGCTCAAAGTCCTGGTCTTCACCCCGCTCACGGCCGTCTGTACCCTCCACATCCATGACTAAGATGTTGCTAGCCATAGAGGAGCTCTCATTTTTATTTTTTGACATCCAGATTCCCTTTGTCGTCTGCCGTCTCTCCAACTCTGACATGACGGAGAAATGCGTGCCGAAAAGGTGATTAAGGAGCGTAGATTTACCCGTCGACTGCGATCCGAAGACGGAGATAAGGTGGTAATTGAAGCCGGAGGGGGTAACATTTTCAAGGCTCAGGTACTGCGACAGATTCGGGCTAGGATCACCATTAGCTTTCGAAGCTATACTCCCTATTCACACACAATCCGTGAAGAGGCGCATCGTGACGCAACGCGTATGTGCACAGGAAGCTATAATTGAGGCATAGACGAGTTGCACCGAAGACAGGGGCAGACGTACTTGAATTCCTTGTTCTCATCTATTACTTGTACTCCATGCTCATATGCTGTAGTATCACTGGCAGAATTGCCAATGGAGGCGAAATGACCGTTCGTAGCCATGGTCAAACGGACTGTCTGGTGTAGGTAAATTCCGCCGACTGTGGTTGCGAGAATTGGGTTGCTCTAAGATATTAAACGCTGTGTTTGTTTTGCGGATGATGTCGCACTTGGGGGAAGTGGGAAGGACAACGTCAGAGTGTGGGGAGGGTGGCGATTGTTGGGACAAATACCATATGAGACGGGTGGAAGGCGTCAACTAAGTACATGTAGTATGAGATAAAAGGTAGATCATCCAGAAGTAAGGAGAATCACAAGACTTTAAGACGGTCCTGTGAGACTACGCCCGAGGGTCGGCTGGGGTCTTGTGGATAGGGAGGTTGTCGGTTGGTCGTCCGGAGTACCCTTGACGCCTGAGCGGCCAGGCCACACCACCGAATCCACCGCGGGCGTGCCTAGGCGCTGCTGCTTCGGGCTTAGTGACGATCGATCCATCTATCATGTGGAACACACGACAGTGAGCCCCCTCCAAAACAACGGCCCACTCCTATTTACGGAGTACATCGATTAAGGGGAGTTGGAAAAAAAAAAAAATTTAAAATTTAAAATTTAAAATGAAATGAAAAGAGAAGGAAAACCTACGATTCACTTTTTGAGCCACCTCATCGTAGTCCTGCTATATCTTAACCTCAAAAGGAATTCTGACCCCAGTCTGCATTAAGACCGCTCTCGAAATCGGGCCACATATTCCACCCTAGTTTGCCCAATAACCCCTGGAACGGATAAATAACTCTCAAACTCAAGACTTGCAACAAGTGGCATGTGCTACGTTTGGGTGCATCATACGTCAGGATTGTGAGTTGCTAATGTGCTTCCAATTGGGTTATTGTCCGTCATAGGTACTGTATGTCTCGTACAACTCCTATGAGCTAGGCAATAGGACGCTGTACAGCTGTCCTCAGGTCTCAAAGCAAAACAAAATCAAAGCTCCGGGACAAGGCCTAGACAAAGTAACTCTAGAGTAGGGCACCAGTGGCCGCAGGATTGGGGCTGGAGAGATAATTATAGACCTCTCGGGCTAGATTTATACTCCGTAGATAAGGTGTTCTACACTTTACCCGTTGTAAGTCGCTACATGGACCGAGTTTTGTACATTAAATTCATTATCGGATTCATATTCAACGACATGCCTAGATAGAGATGAGGGGAGAATTGTAAGAAAAAAAGAGAGAAAAATAAAAAGTCTACATGGTTAAATACAATACAGGTACATGGCATGACTCACGAACTCCGGTATCAACGTTCCCCGGATCCCTTCGCTGATTCCCGCGCTGCAAGAAAAACAAATCCGGACATAAATTTTTTCATAGTACAAAGGCCGCCAATTCATCAGTCACTGTAACGAGCTGGCATTTATTTTCCGTCCATGACACGGGTAACGAGACCAGTGGCAACAGTACGGCCACCCTCACGGATGTTGAAGCGCTGGCCAGCCTCAGCAGCAATGGGGCGGTGAGTCTTGAGGACCATCTCGACGTTGTCACCAGGCATCACCCTCCGGGACTCATCACCGTCGGGGAAGCTGAGGTCAGCAGCCTCATCTAGGATACACAGTTAGAACTTATTCAATACCGTTAAGTGAGCAAAAGGCTTGACTTACCAGCAGTGCGAACGAACACCTGGGGGCGGTAGTTGGAGCCGAAGCCAGTACGACGACCACCCTCAGCCTCAGTGAGAACGTACATGGACACCAAGAACTTGTCGTGGGCCTTGGTGCTGCCAGGAGCAGCAATGATCATCCCGCGGCGGACGTCCTCACGACGGATACCACGGAGAAGCAAGCCAGAGTTGTCACCAGCGCGAGACTCGTCACAAGACTTCTTGAAGGTCTCAATGTCGGTGACCTTGGTCTTGGTGGCATCGAAGCTACCTCCGATGAGCTCGACTTCGCTGTCCTTCTTCAGGATACCACGCTCGACACGACCGGAGGCAACGGTACCACGACCGGCGATGGAGAAGACTTCCTCAACAGACATGAGGAAAGGCTTGTCAAGATCACGCTGAGGAGTAGGGATCCAGGTGTCAACAGCCTTCATGAGCTGGTCGATACGCTCGGCACCAATGTCGGGGCGACGGTCCTCCAAAGCACACAGAGCAGAACCGAAGATGATGGGAGTCTCTTCGCCCTCGAAGCCGTAGCTGCTAAGGAGCTCGCGCATTTCCAACTCGACAAGCTCCAACATCTCAGGGTCGTCAACGGCATCAACCTTGTTGACGAAAACGACGATCTTCTGGACACCAACCTGACGGGCAAGCAGCAAGTGCTCACGGGTCTGGGGCCTATTATAATACGTGTAAGCGCGAGATCTTGAACCATTCAGTGGCAAAGGGCTTAACCATACATTTGACCATCCGAAGCAGCAACGACAACAATAGCACCGTCCATGTTAGCAGCACCAGTGATCATGTTCTTGATGTAATCGGCGTGACCGGGGCAGTCGACGTGGGCATAGTGCCTGTCCTCGGTGGAGAACTCAATGTGGGCAGTCGAGATGGTGATACCACGCTTACGCTCCTCGGGGGCCTTATCAATGGCACCATACTCGAGGAACTGAGCGAGGCCCTTAGAAGCCTGGTGCTTGGTGATGGCGGCAGTCAAGGTGGTCTAAACAGCAACGTGTTAGAGTCCGGGCTACTTCGGGGAAAAAAAAAACAATAAACCCAGTCTCCAGCTTACCTTGCCGTGATCGACGTGACCAATGGTACCTGTAAACTGTTATTAGCAATAGCCCTGGTGGTAGCAGAAAAATTTGTAATAGGTCAACCCATACCGATGTTGACGTGAGGCTTGGAGCGCTCGAAGGCAGTTGCCATACCACGGGCAGCCAGTCTGTCTTTACCCAAAACATGCTGCACAGGGTTGACAGCGCGAGGGCGCAGCAGGGAGGCCCTGCTAGCGCGGAAGAGGAGGTTGGCGGTTCTGGAGATGCTAGACATGTTGACTGCCCTGCAGTGTAATGACAAACGAAAGATGAACCAAAGGAAACGCGATGGAATGGAAGAAACGGAGCTGGTCTGAGGGTCGAGAAGATCTCCAGTCCCCCGAAAAATTTAGGGAGATGCTTAGTCATCCATTGGCCAATCACAGGTGCCGAATTGCGGAGGCTTTCCCCATCAAACTACGGAGTATTATGGAACATCAACTTGGGTGGGAAGCTATCGGTACCTGTCCGGAGCAAGCGTCGCTGAGAGTACGACTACTTTATGTATGTGATTGTTTAGCAGAACAACTATGTTTGTGTCGTATAATATTTATCTATATAATACTATCGAGGATCGGTTCTAGGACCTTGACAGATAACAGATACCGGTTTTTGTTTATTCGCATACGGAATTGAGGTTGAGGTCAATGTAATACAGTATCGTGGCGCCGGCAACTGCTCCGGAAAGCACATCCATTATATCTACAGAGTGCTCTGCCACGTTGTATCCATAATATACACCAAAGAAGGTCACATAAAGAAATCATTGACCCAGATCCTTTCTCTTCACAACAAGTACCACATGTTTGCCAGGTTCTCCTTCCATCGGTTTCACTTGAATCGCATTGGCATCCTTAGTAGCGTGCAACACACTATCCATCACATGCTTGACTTCCTCCACAGTGGGTGACCTCTTGCCTCTCTTTTTGGTCAATATAACCTCTACTTTCCGGCCCTTGTCGAGGAAGTTTGTCAATTGCTTCAGACGGTGGGAAAGATCATGGGCATCGATAGCCCAGTTCAGCTCAATTTGTTTAAGAGAATTCTTGTTGACGTGCGCAGCCTTTGCTTTTGCACGTTCTTGCTCCCGCATCTCAAGCCGATTCACGACTTTGCAAACGGGTGCCCGGCCGCGAAAGCCAGGGGAGACTTGCAATATAAAATTGTCCGGGCGCTCTATTGTCAGCAAGGCATCATGAAGCCTTACCGGTGGATCCAGTTTGCCATCTTCATTCACAAGCTGGATATATTCTGACCGGATTTCTTCATCTTTCACCTGCCTTGCTCTTGCCTGGAGCTGTGCATCTTGCTGTTGAGGCTTGCGGCGGATGGAAAGAAGGCGGGATTGCGTGAAGGTTGGGAGAAAAGCGGGACGAAGAAACTTGGCTCTGGGAGTTTCAATAGGTGCGAGAAATATACGGCGCAAAGCTTGTGTGGTTGAGATGAAACCACGTATATGCTTCATCTTGAGCTGTAGTCCGGCGTAAAGGACTTGAGGGAAGCTCACAATCGAAGGTCCAGGAGCTGTGGGTATTCAAAAATACAAATCAAAATGAAATCGCTTTCGAAGCGACTGACCACAGCGCCAGGTAGGTCTAATCGGTCGTGAAAAGATCGAGAGGGGAACTGCCAAAAGAGATATAGTTTGGAATGTATGATGAACCCCAGGTATGTACTCCGTAGTACGTCCCGTCATGCAACGGACGCATTCGGCGGCGAACCAGCCACACGTGCGCCACACACTCACGGGAGCGGGATCGAGACCCTGGGACAGGCCGCCTGTAATTTATCTCCTTTTGATTGCGCCCTTTTTCTCTCCTGACATCTATCAACCCTCGTTTCGCTGGTTTTGCTTTACCATCCACGATCCTTTTTGGGCTGGTCCGGAGGCTCCTGGAGGATCTATGATTTCTCTTCATTTCGACCGTTAACCTATCTTTCTTTTCCAACTCGGTCGAAACTATAATAGCGTTTCCCCGGAAAGAAACGCCACTAGCTCGTCCTCTGTCTTATTTCTTGTATGTCGACTGGAGTTGACGGTCGACACATCAACCGCACGCCATCTTTCCAGAAGCCAGGCTCTAGAGTCAGTAGACGCCCCAATTCGCGGGCATCCCAACCCGCGAATAACACATCAAGCTACTCACCGGACACTTGTCAAAGTCCGTCAACCGACATAATGGCACAAAGCCAGAGGTCCCGGTACCTGAAGACCGGCGCCATCGTGGGCGCCTTGTTCTTGATGATTCTTTGGCTCTCTCCATCGAAGCCAGCAGTGACAGGCTTCGGCCGCGGTATGTTGCATGCAATTGTGCGTCGACTATCTATGTCAACTAATAGGCCGTACAGAGAAATCCCCCGCTGGTGCCGCTCCTTTAACGGATAAATGCACCAAGCCTCATGACCCCTCGAAACCGTTGATTCAGTATGCTCTAATGATCGATGCTGGTAGTCAAGGCTCTCGGATCCATGTCTACCGGTTCAATAACTGCGGCCCTACTCCCGAACTTGAACACGAGGAATTTGAACAGACCGAGAAGAGGAAGGGTGGTTCTGGATTGAGCTCATATAAGGAAGATGCCGAAGGAGCAGCAAAGAGTCTTGATCCTCTCATGCAGGTTGCAATGAGGACCGTTCCCGAAGAGTACAAGTCCTGCTCTCCAGTCGCTGTGAAGGCCACCGCCGGTTTGCGAATGCTTGGGCCAGAGATGAGCCAGAACATCCTGGAAGCCGTAAGGCATCGCCTGGAGACTGTCTATCCATTCCCCGTCGTCTCTCGTGAGAAAGGAGGCGTTGAGATTATGGATGGATCCGACGAGGGTGTTTACGCATGGATCACAACTAACTACCTTCTCGGAAAGATTGGCGGTCCAGACGAAACGCCGACTGCTGCGATCTTTGACCTAGGTGGTGGTTCTACTCAAATTGTCTTCCAGCCTACATTCGAAAAGAGCAAGTCGGGTGGTATGCCGGAACGCTTAGCGGACGGCGATCACAAGTATGAGCTCCAGTTTGGTGGACGGGGCTTCGACCTGTACCAGCACTCCCACCTTGGATATGGTCTCATGGCTGCACGTGAAGCCATTCACAAAGCTGTCGTTGAGGGTAAAATGGCCTCTAGTGGAAACGATATGGCCTGGTTGAATCAGCCGATCCCTAATCCCTGTATTGCACCTGGTATGGAGCGCGATGTGGAGGTGAAATTTGACAAGGAACACCCACTTGGATCAAAAGTGACTGTCAAGATGGTTGGCCCGCAGGATGGATCTTCTTCGCCTGCCCTGTGCCGCGGCTTTGCGGAGAAGATTCTCAAGAAGGACGCTGAATGCAAACTTGCACCTTGCTCCTTTAACGGTGTTCATCAGCCCTCGCTTGAGAAGACATTTTCCAGGGAAGACGTTTATATCTTTTCCTACTTCTTTGACCGCACTAAGCCCCTGGGCATGCCTGACTCTTTCACCCTGGAGGAGTTGCACCAGCTCACATCCACCGTCTGTGCCGGCGAATCGTCATGGAAGATTTTCGAAGGCATGGGAGAAGCCATGGCCGAGCTACGCGACCGTCCTGAGTGGTGCTTGGATTTGAACTTCATGCTTGCACTACTGCACTCTGGCTACGAGATGCCATTGTCCCGAGAAGTCAAGATCGCCAAGAAGATTAAGAACAACGAACTTGGCTGGTGTCTAGGCGCAAGGTAAATAACCCGTTAACTGTTTTCATCGCTTTATCTTGTTTGAATTTGTGCTAATATTCTATCACAGCTTGCCTCTTCTGAGCCAGGAGTCGGGATGGACTTGCCGCGTGAAGGAAGTCTCTTAAATATGATGGATATGGCGATATGGTGATGCATTGACTTTTCTCACATCAGATGGCACGTGTACATCTGTTTTCTTCTCCTGCAAATATGGCTAGATTTGTGTCATGTCGATTATATGGATTGTTACTGTCGCTATTAGACTTTGCCCAATTCCCTGTATGGTATAGCAAAAGAATATGGAAATGCAATTGATGTCCTGGATACTGCTAGAATTCATATACTCGTATAGTCTTTCAGGCAAGCTATAAAATTACTCTAGTCTATTCTTCTAGTAATGAAATAACAAAAACTTTTAGATCTCACGTACAGGACTAACCAAAGGCCAAGCAGACAATATATCGTACAGAAAGCTCATCCAATTGGTGAAAACATATCACATCCGTAAGCGCCGTCCATGCAACCCAAATCCACGTTTACTGGTTTTTATTCGTTCATTTCCTCAATGGTTGGCTTTTTCGACGATGTAGTATCTTTGTTCCCCATCAGCGTTTCCAAGACGTTCGACTCAGATGGCGCATTAGGACGTGATTCCGCGTGGCTGTATGCAGGGCCTTCGTCCGAACCCTCACTCTTTGCACTAGGGGCGACGCCGTCGGCGGGGCGTTTCTCTTCGAGGACGCCTAGGCCCAGGTTCTGTAGAGAAATCGTCGATCAGCTCAAGTACATAGAAGCCAATGCGAAAGAATTTGCCTACCATTTCAATGAATTGACCATCAGCTTCATCATCCACCTCGTCCAACCTCAGGTCCTTCCCCCTCCCAGCGTCTATCTCTTGCTGTAGTTTATCATTGGCACTTTTCATTTGTGGGAGAAACGCAGACAATCGAGAGAGGATATCGGGATTTTTCTCGATACGATGTATCTGAGGTTTTTGTGGAGCAGGTATGCGTGGTAAAGAGTGGTCGGAACCATTGTCACTTTTTACATCACGATCTTGGGCATCTTCCTCGCCGTCAACCTCATCGTCCTCATCACTATCACTCCCGGAGGATGAGGTGTAATCGTCATCGTCACTGTCGTCGTCAATTTTGTCGAAAGGAGCGTGTGCCTTTTGGACGTTGTCACGCAGGGCTAGCGAGAATACGCGCCGCTCGTCACTCTCGTCGCCAACGTCATTATTCTGATTGGAATGGCTCTTTGACCGTTGAGAGGGAGAATCAGCATCGCATGCAGGTTGCGATTGGGGATCGTCGGCCTGCGGGCGCTTCCGATCACTATCAGCCATGATTGCGCCCTGCCAATAAAGAGTAACTTTTGCCCTCCTTTGCACCTCACGGCGTTTCGCGCAGGATGTGGGGGGCGGCTCGAAGGAATCAACTAGATTTCCCAGGGGAAGGGTGGGCAATAATTGGTGCGAAGAGTGGATTTAGGGGGTTGTTTGAAGACGGAGGTTAGTTGATTAAGGATAATCTGGAAAGTAGTAAGAACCAAACATCGTCCCTCATGCCGGATTGTCACTCACATTGAAGAAAGCATGACAGGGATATTTTTGGACGGAGGGGGCCAATGGGGGCCATAATGTGATCTCGCTTTTCGTATTGCATTCATGATCTTATTCTCTTTCTCTTCAACTGATACTTTAATTCTTGTTTCACACCCCGCTCGTTGGGTTCTGCCTTCGTTGCCCGGTCCGTGCCTGGTGATTTATATTATTTACCATTAGGCTTGGCTCCTGCAGATGTCTCTCGCAAGCTGTCTCCTGATCCCTGAAGTATCAGTCGTTTTTACAAGATTCTATCCTCTAGGTAAGCATATACACCTACAAATTCAAATCTCAAGATTTTACGATGCCTGGATCACTATCAAATAATCCTGATCGCTTCCATATGTGAACTATATCCCGCATCCGTTCAAGTCCAGCCCTACACATCTTACCTATTCATCCATATATATTACCTGTGTACTATAGCTTACTTGAGGAATAGGCGGTTGAGATATCTATCTATTTAACTCGAATTACTGAAAGAGAAGCGGACTCTCCTTACTCTGCAGGAACAGTACGCCGCAAGAGGCATCCTTCACTACATGGTACTCAGGAATTTGGCATAAGTTCTTGCACCTATCTCCTATCCTCATCCATTTTAAGGAGGTGTACCTCTCTTCTAAAGTCACGCAAGTCTGCCTTTACCCACAATTCAGCATGGCCCTTCCAAGAGTCCATGTCAATGACAAAAGCCCCCTGTCCGAGAACAGCAACCCAAAAGATAGCGGCATCGAGAAGCGACAATCGGCACAAATAATTGCCCCAACACGCAAGTCACTGCATCAGAACATCTTCGGGAAGCTCCGTCCTCTGCCTTTCCAGTATCACTGGACAGTCTGGTATGACAAGCACTCCGACTCCACCGACTACGATAACAGACTGTACGTCCTTCACGAAGACGTCGCTGACATTGCGACCTTCTACCGTGTCTACAACAACTACCCATGGGAGAAGATCCGGCTCAGAGATACGGTGCATATCTTCCGCAAGGGGGTGCGTCCCGTCTGGGAAGACCAGGAAAACCTGAAGGGGGGATGTTGGAGATTCCGCGTGCCGAAGAGTAAAGCCCAGGAGTTCTTCCATGAGATTGCTATTCTCTGCATGGCAAATGAGTTTCAGGCTGTCCTTGAGCAGGGTTCGTTTCTTCGCTACTTTTCCGGGGCTCCCGAGACATTAATTAAATAGCTAACACTTTCCTATATATAGAACATGACCATGTGCTCGGAGTTTCAACCTCAGTCCGATTCAACACTCATCTGATCTCGGTTTGGAACAAGCTGGGCTCCAATGAACGTTCCATCAAAGCATTGGAAAGAACTATCCTCGACCGATTGTCGCCGGAACTACGACCCACTGGGACGGGGTCCAATGCGTATTTCTATAAACGTCACAATGAGAACGAAGGATATCAAGAAGCGGTTGAGCGAGCAGCCTTGAAGGATTGAGGGATTCATTTGTTGAATATGCTGTGTTGTACTAGAATAGTTGATACTCTTGCTCACTCCTGTCTGTTTCAAGCACAATTTGGGGCATCTTTACTCATGCGCTGCTGGCATAGCGCTGCTTAAGATTGGCCCAACTCCTGAACCGCGAAACTTCATTCTTGAGCGCCTATATTATCTTGATGTTTCCCATAAGAGGTTCATTAGATGATTATCATTATTGGCTTCCGTTCTTCTGTTATGATACATGTTTCGTTTTGAAGTCTAAAGTAGTGTACACGGTTTGTTTATATTATTAAGTTGCTGCAGATCTACCGACTTCGGCTCCTCCGAGTAGGACTTTTCCTTCGTGTTCTCTGATCATTAGGTTCACGACTTCGATCCGCATCTTTCTCACGTTCACGGTCTCGCTCTCCGCCGGGTATATATCGATCAATCTCAACAAAGCGCGGTCGGTCGTCACGCTCTGCTCGCTCTGGGGATCGGACACGCCGACGAGGGGAACGACTTCGATTGCTAGTTGGGGGCACATAACGGTCGATATCAAGGACACTCGGGGATCGCCGGCGTGAGCGAGATCCTCTCCGCGAGGAGGCGGACACACGGGAGCCAGATTTATCTCGCTCACGTTTACTATCGCTTTCTTTATCCCGCTCTCGACCACGATCACGATCACGATCACGATCACGGTCACGATCACGGTCATGCTCGCGCTCCCGATGCCTCTGACGAGAGCGAGAGCGCGATCGGTATCTAGCGCGCGATCGGGACCGAGAATAACGCCGTCGACGATAGTCATCGCGGTCACCATCGCGAGCGCGATCTCGCTCTCTGTCTCGCTCCCTCTCCCTGTCTCTCTCCCGGTCCCTGTCCCTGTCCTGATCTCGGTCCCTATCTCTTCTCTCCCTATCCCGGTCGCGACTGCGGTCCCGACGATATTCAGGATCTCGCTCTCTGTCACGCTCTGTGCTTCTCTCCCGGTATCGAGGTCTAGAACGAGTTCTGTCTAGATTGCGGTCCCGATCCCGGTCCTGTCCACGGGTGGTAGATCTACTCCTACTCCGACGATTAGGCCGGTAACTTCGATCACCAAACCGGTCTTCCCGGAAATCACGAATAGCTAGTCTATCGTCAGAAGCGCGGTCGCGCGGCCGCGCAGACATGTCTCGTGAGCTTCGGCGGTCCTCGTCAAATCGAGACGTAAACCGTCTCCTTGAACGACTACGACTATCATCCCGTCTCCGAGTGCGATTGCGCTCATCTGCAGTCGAACCACGGCGCCGACTCTGATCTGCGTCTACCGCTGGGCTTCCGGAGTGGGTTGGCGTATTAGAAAATTTTGATTCTGCGGTACCTTTCGGCTTGGTCGGTGGCGGTTTAAGGCCATTTTCAATTGCTTCTGCCTCCTCGAAGTCAAATTCGGGTTTTTGTCGAGCTTTAGCCGCAAGTTCTTCACCCTCTTTCAAGAGAAGCTGCAAAGCGGCTTCCTCTAATGACTTCTCATCCACAGGAGGCGGAGGCGGAGGCGGGGGTGCCGGCGTGGGCTCCTTTGGTGTTGCAGACGTATCCCGTCGTGAATCGCGTAAACGGGGAGATAACCCACGATCAGAGCGATGGCCTAGCGAGCGGTCACGACGATAGCGGTCGCGGTCCCTATCCCGATCTCGTTCGGAGTCTCGATCTCTCGTGCGACTGCGGTCACGCCAATCACGATATTTTTCACGTTCCTCCCGCCGTCGTCGTTCATATCGTTCCTGCCGCTCCTTTTCTCTTTGCTCATCCTGTGCTCGCTGTTCTGCGCGACGCTGTTCCTCACGCTCCCTTCTTCTTGCCCTTTCTTCCTCCTCCTTTTGCCGATCTAGCTCACGTTGCTTGCGCTTCTCTTCCGCTTTTCGTCGCGCTTCCTCTTCTTCGGCTTCTTTCTGTTTGCGCAAAGTCTCTTGCCATACCTTCTCGCGCTCCTCCCGCTTAGCTTTAACATGTGCGGCATAGTCCTCGTCCGTCTTATTTCCAGCCTGCTCTTCGCGAGCGGCAGCTTCATCGCCGATCTGCTCGCGGCGAATCTCTCGGATAGACTCTAGGATAGCTGGAAGGTGTTTCGAAGCCAGCGCATCGAGCGATGCCTCGACGGTCTTATAGATGTCGCTACGATCCACAGCTCCTTCAATCAACGTCGCAGCTTTTCCACGTTCACGGGAAAGTAATTCCGGTTCGCGAGTGATCTCAGATTCCGCTAATTCGACTAATAGGTTGGTAAACTCTACCTTCCCTTCCTACATTTGAGCGCATTAGCAAGGGAACAATCTTGTGCGACTAGAACCAGAATGTAGAATGAATTAACTACTAAACATACTCCTTCATCAAATTCCGTCCATAATTTCTTTCGCGTAGTGTCGAAGCCACCCCTTTTCTTGAATGCGTGTAGGAGGTCCTCAATAGTCCTATGCTGCGTGGGGGACAACGGTAACTCTTCGGTTTTGAACTTCTTCCGTTGCAAGCTTTCAATATCCACCGACGGCCGTTTAACGTCAGTAGGTTGAACATCCGGCATCTCCTCTGGACCAGCCATGCCGAGAAGCCAGAAAGAAAATATAATTAAAAAAATTCAACTAACCCCACTTCAAGGGGTTTCTGACGTTCCTCCAAGGCTTGCCAAAAAGGAAGCGCAGATCTATGTCGCGCGGCCCGCATCCTAGAATCGCGAGTTGTTGGCCGGGGCCCTGTGATCGGAGAAATAGTTATTCCGTGACGAGATTGGGAACTGCGGCCCCGTGATTCGACGGAGTGGGAGAACATGAGAATCAACCTCATCTCCGCCCGCAACAAGCTCACCAAATCGCCGGTTCGGAGCTCAGATTACGCAGTGACCGCTTGATCCTCGATTGAAGCGGACCCGGAACCAATCCCTTATTTATCGACCTTATTCCGACGTTCTCCTTTGCCGTTTCGCGCACTCCGCACCCTCCATCATCATGGTCCACAAAGTCCTCTTCTGGGGCGGCTTCGGTATGCACTGCATATTTACCCCATGATAAACCCCCATTGGGACATATCACCGTTCCGAATTGGGTTGTCGGGCCTCCCACTAACGGTACATTCAGGCATCGCCGTCCGTCTCTGGCAGCTCGGTATCGAAATGCGTCCCATTCTCGCCAAGGAATCTCTCTGGGTGTACCCTCTCTTTGCCGGTGTCGGTAGCAGCTTCGGATACTGGCTCCAGGGCGTTGAGGACAGACAGCTCAAGATCCTTGCGCAGCGCCGTGAGGCTATTATCGAAAAGCGTCGGAGACGTGACCAGGGCACATTGAGCAAGGTTGAGGAGGCCGGCACTCTTGCCGCGACGTCGTGAATGTGATATTTTAAGTTCTGGAGAATATGGTTGAAGACAGGATTAGGAGACGATGGCTGTGTTAGTCGACTTGATTGGCCAACGGTCCAGTCGTTCTTGTATCAAAATTCGAACGGTTATGCTCGGGCTCCTGTTATCGAAAGAGGTGAAGGCATGACGGCTTCAGTGCCTATGAGCAAGACCTAGATTATGTGTTTATTTTCAATTGTTTTATTCCACTGTTCGCATTGCAATAGCAGATTTTCGTTTGCTTTTTGATTGTATCTGCATGTTGATGTCGTTTCTCAGTAGCTCCCGTCATCTTGCGAGATGTCATCCGTGGTAAGGGCTTCTGTTTCCCTGTTATCATACAAGCCAAGCTTCACATAAACGATGTGGATTATAAGATGGCTAGCATCTACAATACATTTATACCAAGAAACAAATTTTGACTCATGAAACCTTCGACCATTTCGCAGCCACCGACAAGGTTGTTGGTTTGAACGATTTCTAATTCACCCAAAATGGGCGGTCAAAAACGGCCGATTATATAGCAGTTAAATCTTCACACAATGAACAATCCATATACGTGTTACATTAATGTACAGATGAGTATAACGTTTCAAGAAAGAAGTTCTGTCATCATGGCCGTATCGTGCAATCATGACTTCTCTATCGTAAATTGCAAGGACACTTCCCATCTCTGGCCCCCAGACCCATATCCACCACCTAATCGGTTTCTGATTAGGCTGGAGATACGCTCTCGAAGTCGAATGAGATTCTCTTCTGAGCCAGATACACGCAGCTTCAAGTTCGCCATGCATAATCCGTAATGGACCTGCCAAAACCTGGCGTCGTCGACGCCGAACACGGACGGGTCAGCTTCAATATCCCGGATAACGTCGTTTACTCCCGGACCAGAATATGACATGAGAAGCATAGAACCAAGTGTTTTGACCAAGCGCACACCGATGACACACATGGAGATAGCAATGGTACTGGACAAGAGAACGTCAAGCCAGTTATAGAGACGCACAGATACCAGGGGAAGCAGCAAGAGAAGTGTGGAGCAAGAAAGCGTAAGAAAGTGAGACGGGTTGCTGAGCACTGAAGGAAGAGATTCAATGTATCCGAATCGCATCGCCTTTCCTATCCGGCCATGGTTCTTTAGACCAATTGCAGAGATCAGCGTGGATGAGATGGCCAACAGAGCAGTGACATCTACACTGCCTACAGACACACGTTCATGAGCATGAGAGTGGTGGGGCTCGTGACCAGATGATTCGAGAAAATGCTGCAAGTTATGGGAGATAAGATCCATTCCCATAAAAAGCAGAAGCACGCACATTGCGAAACCAGCGAGCACTTCTGCCCGTTCCAGCCCAAATGGATGCCGAACGCTGGATCGCTTCCATACTTCGAAATTGCTCAATACATCCACCGAAACACACAGCAACGCTCCAAGAGAGTCAAACAATATGAGGTGGGACAAAGCCGTCATAGCCAAAGACCCGTGCGCACTCCAAAGAGTATATGCGGCGACAAACATATGGCACACACTCCACCAAAACCGCGTTTTCTGATCTTTCGACATACTCGCGCGGCACTCCTTGAAAGTCGGTATCGGCAATGAATTGGGCAGGGCCAATGGGGCCCTGGGTGGTGGCTCAAGGAATATCTGGTGCGATATACTACTATGCTTATACTTATGTCCACGTCGCTGGCCAATGTTCTATATGCGATTGAGCAACAATCAGCAACATTTCCTATGCAGTTCCATCTGAAGAGAACAAAGAGACTTACAGACTTCACCACCGGGCTCTTCGCCATGGTGGTGGTCTTGAAATTGAATGGTCCAGCTGAGCCATTGTCACCCTGGCTGTTCTGCGGTACATTATCGGAAGTGCTGAGAGTGAAGGACGCTCGTGTAGGACTCAGACGATTAGAGCCTTCAGTATTCAAGGAGCCCCTTTGCGGGGGGAAACTGTCTACCAGTGGTGACAAGGAATCTTTGTCCTGCGCATCAAGGCGGGAGGAGTTGTCGGGGGCGTTTGGAGGATCATCGGGGGGTGGAGTAGGGGTGCGCGGAGGAAGAGGAATAGGAAGGTTTGATGCCATTTGCACCACACAAACCAATGGCGCCTGCGCCAAACCAAGGGTATGGTCAAGTGAGGAATGTTACAGTGTTCTGTGGATCAGGGATGGAGAAAGGATAAAGCAAGCCGCGGCGAGCAAGATAGGGAAGGGTCACGGGCTGATTGATCTTCCCGAGTTATCGATAAATCAGGAGGCGGAAAGGCGGGGAGGTTGGTGCCGGGGAAGCCTGAGGCCTCGACTCACTCGTCGCATCATCGACTCCCGGTTCGTCAGTGTCGTCATTCATGATAGCCTTGTTTACACCCTCAACCCTGGTCACGTCTACTTCCACAACATCATATTTAATCTCCATTGCTGCGCCAAGTCCTGGACTGGCAATGCAGCAAAACGTACGCCGTTCCATTTGAGGAGACTCCAACTCCGATGCCCGCATTTCCTCGGCATCTATGGATCACCGCGGTTCCTTCTTTTTCTTCCTGGTCGTTTTCTACCTGCTCCTCAGTTCCCAGTCTCATCCCCCTTTGATCTCTCAGGATCGAGAACGTCAGCGGGAAATTACGAGGGAAAAGGATGCGCTTCGTCTGCTGAATGAGTCCAAGTATGGGGACTTCAACCCACTGGCTGATCGATGGTTGCCTTTCCCGGGAGTGAGGAAGAACGACAGTTACGCTTGGGAGATTCTTTCCGAAGTCCAGGATAGGGCGCGCTATCAGCTACGGTCGGCTATTTCAAATGCTGGGCTAGAGGTTCCCAAGGGTCTCGACGAACCGGACGAATCGCAGGCGCTCAACCTGACGGAATTGCTTCTCCCCGTCTACCGTAATGCGACTGGGAAACTGCGTGGAGATTGGGTGCGGCGCAAGCTGGAAAAAGCTCATCGTCCATTGAATACGACTGCCATCGCCCTGGAAAATGAATACTTTACGCACGAGTTTAGCCACAATGTCACTGGCAATACGGGGTCATTCTATCTAGACTTGCGTGAGGGAGGTGGCGAAGAGCTTCGGCTGCGCAATGGCCACGTTCGTGAAATTCGGGCGACTTTAGCTGTGGAAAATGGCGACTTTTGGGGAAATACATGGTACCTTCCTTTATTCGGTATCCATTTCCCTGAAACGGGCGGCATTATCCTGACTACAATGAGCGAGAAGTTCGGTGGCATTTTTACCTTGCCACATTTGGCACTTACATCAGATGCATACGACCTTTCGCATCAGCTTCTGATGAAGTCTCTCTCAGATGCAATATCCGAGAAGCAGAACCGAGCACCTACACTTTTTCCTTGGTCCTCACTTGTTGGGGCGGAGCAGGTGGAGTTCCCTGCGCCAAAGTGTGAGCATATAGTCTATCTACAACAGCACCCGATTGCCGTCCATGACTACCTTGCGGACAGGCAAGTCATCGAACAGATTGAGCAGGAGCTCAGATACCCCATGGGCGCACCAATCCCCTCTCCTCCACTTATGGTCATGTCAGCTGTTGTATTTTCTCCCGATTGCGGGTATGTCCTGGAGACTAAGGGCGCGCCTGATTACCCACCCACTGAAGCACTGTATCTATCCGGACCAAAGCTGGAGGAGTTCGGGAAATACTCAGCTCGATTAATATTCGTAATATGCGGTATCTCCGTTGCACAAATTGCCCTACTTTTGCGGCAAGTCAAGGAGGCTTCAACGCCTTCCACCAGGAGCCGTATCAGTTTTTATACGATTGCATTGATGGCCTTTGGAGACTCATTTTTGCTCGTATTCATGTTATTGGAATTATATCCAGCAGTCTCTTTCTTACTCTTGACGACCGCATCATTCCTCACATTCCTTTCTGTCAGCTACATCGGAATGAAATTCATGATGGAAATATGGGCGGTCCAGGCACCGGAACGGCGGGAACAGGACCGCCGATCCAACCCTCCAGTAACAGCAGCTCGCCCGGCCAGTCTACCATTGCCAGCCACCACACGACTTAGAGACACCGGTGCAACACCTATCATCCTGACCCCAGACCAGGATCCTCCGGAGGAAGAAGATGAGCCGCCTCCGAATCGTAACACCACGCCGACAGCCCGAGAGACTCGCAGTGATGTAGGAGCCATGTATGCACGGTTTTATTTTATCCTATTCGTCATGCTCATCATTTCCATTTGGTCTTTTCTATGGCCCAATCGACTGGGGGCGCTCTATGCCCGAGCTCTCGGGTTCGTATACCTATCATTCTGGACCCCTCAGATTTATCGGAATGTTATGCGCAATTGCCGCAAGGCCCTGCGCTGGGATTTCGTAGTTGGTCAAAGTTTCCTGCGCCTGTTTCCTTTCATGTATTTCTTGACTGTGCCCGGCAACGTGCTATTCATTCGACCCGACACGACAACAGCCCTGGCACTGGCCGGGTGGGTGTGGATACAGGTCTGGATCTTGGCAAGCCAGGACATTCTAGGTCCGCGCTTCTTCGTACCTCGAGGCTGGGCACCGCCAGCCTATGATTATCACCCTATTGTACGAGATGCTGCCGGATCGGATGCTGACCTTGAGTCCGGCGGAGTTCTACCAATTGGAGCATTGAGAGCAGATGAAAGGGATTATGATAACAAAGAGGATGACAAGCAGCGTCCGAAGGATAAGAAGAAGGCGATATTCGATTGTGCAATATGCATGCAGGAAATTGAGGTACCCGTTCTCGCAGCGCCCGGTGGTGCTGGAAGCAGCAGCATGACAGATGGAGCTACGAGTATCCTTAGCCGTCGGGCGTATATGGTCACTCCTTGTCGACATATCTTTCACAGCACATGCTTGGAGAGCTGGATGCGACTCCGGCTTCAGTGCCCTATTTGCCGAGAGTCTATCCCTCCTGTATAGCGTATATGATGGTGGACATACCCAGCTAAAAGTGTACACAAAGCTAGTCTGTATGAATCTTATTATATATGAGTCACAGTCATCATGGAAACGTAGGGCGGGTACTACTACGCAGAAGAATAGTCGTAGCCCTGTCGGAGTCTAAATCCCCGGTTTTGAGCATAGCCACTCTCTCACTAAGAAGTTTTTCTTTGATACTTGGAGGTGCAATGGCAGCCATGTACCTTAGCAGGCTTTCGCCCTGAGCCATAAACATTAGATCCAAGTTAATTTGCACCGAGTCATCGGTAAGCTTCCAGGAAGGACATTGGCAACATGTATATTATTTCCAACGGGTCAGTCTTGTTGAATAACAGGCCCAGCCGTCGACGGCTTATACACGAGTCTAACATTTCATCAAAAGAGACAATAATATGGTTCCTCGTTGGTAAAACAGAACAATCCGACATAAAAAAAAAACCATGATCACCGAGCGCTTCATTTTGACATACCATCGCATCTATGCATTCCCCTTATCCGACATATCCCCTTAGTCCGTAGCATGGTCTTTCTTGTAGGTCTCGGCATCAAGCAGGCTGTCAAGCTGCTTGGCATCGGTGACCTCGATCTCAGCAATCCAGGCCTCACCCTCAGGGCTCTCGTTGATGAACTTGGCCTGGTCCTCCAGAATTGAGTTAACGTTGATCACCTTACCGCCGACAGGAGAGTTGACATCGGAAGCCGACTTGACAGACTCCACAGCTCCAACGGGTTCCCCGGCGCTGACCTCCGTGTCGACCGCAGGAAGCTCAACGTACACAACGTCGCCCAAAGAATGGGCGGCGTACTCTGTGATTCCGACCTTGGCTATTTATTCATTGTTAGCATGACGTGCGCATTGAGGCTGGACTGCGCCAGGTGTCGCCGTTAATGAACACACCAGTCTTGCCGTCAGCGGCCAACTCAATCCATTCGTGAGACTCGGTGTACTTCTTCAGCTCCACTGTAACAATTCATAAAATATTAGTATTTTTAACTGATATACCACATCTCAATGCCCTTCTGAGGGAGATTCGTAAGGGTCCTTACTGAATGGGCTTTGGGAGAAGCTCCTAACACTTCCCCGCGGGAAACCAGATGCGGGCGAAACCCTGCATGCGGCGGCCAGAGGGAGCTTCTGGGAAAGCACGCGAGAGGCAAAGGGGCGGACGGATCTAGCGACGGCAGACATTTTGAAGAGTTTTGAATGAAAGGAATAGGAATTGAGTCGAGGGAAAGTGTGGGAAGGCAAGAAAGTAGTGATAAAGAAGAGGGAAAGTTGGAGTCCGCGGAGAGATTGCGCAGGTTAAAGTAGTAGCTTACATAGTTCCCGGACTGATAGGTGCGCCAAGACTGCTGATAAGCGCCTCTACAATCCGTTGGCCGCAAGTCGGGAAAATCTCATCGTCCCCATCCCGTTGTTCTTCTCCGACGCTATCTACCCCCACACCGGTTGCGGTCATGTTATACGAGTTGATTGCCGTTGTATGATGCCCTATGGATTTCCTTAGTTGATTGCCTGTGTTACGCAAGCTAACTGAACTTCTTTGACAGGTCCGTCCGGGCAGCCTCCATGAGGTCCGAGAGTATGTCCTTCCGCGATTCCCTGTCCATCTGAGACGCCTCCCTTACCACCCTGGACCTAATAAATTCACCATAGAGAAACATATTTGAACGACGAGAATAACTAACTCTTTTCAGAATCGCTCGTAATGCCGGCATTCAGGTCCTGCGCTCCGGCGGCGTAGTCCGCGGATACACCAACTGGGGCACCTTCCGACTCCCCAAGCCCACCACAAAGCACCAGGCCAGATACACGGAAGGTCACCACTTCATTATGCGCTTCGATGCTTCCGGCCCCGTACAGATGGCTGTCCGCAGAACCCTCGGCCTCGATCCCCGGATGGTCCGCTTCTCGGTGGTCAAGCTGGGCGACAAGCTTGAAGACATAAAGGATGTCCAGGGCAAGGTTGAATGGAACAACGCACGCAACATCTCCGAGTCTATTTAAAAGCCGACGCTTCTTTGATTACGGATTGGATGGATGAGATGAAGAAGAGCCGTTGTACAGCTCGTCTAAGTTGTTGATTTGCATTCGGACATTGATGGACATTGACAGTTCACTGTATTATTGGGATTGAGGGTTGTATTTTTGTACTATCATACCAGCATCGCAGGCGCATATATATATATATCACTTAATCGGGTTTCACTTTGAGGTGCTATTCTACACCCTGTCCAGATTCTTCACGTGTTGCTCAACCAGACACGTGACTTAGATCCTAGGTCAAACAACAGCGTCATCTTGGCCCAGTTTGAAAGGGCATCACTTTCGCTTATTAGACTTTATGCTAGTTTGTCACCTCTATGTGATCGTCGCATGAGGGTCATTTGGTTGGCAACATGTGCTTTCCGGAAGTGGTTTCCGATTCCATTATGCCAAATCACTCTCTGATGTAAATATGCCATGGTACACTTGGAACGTGCAGCTTATTCTCAGGGTAGCTACTTGATAAGTTTTGATTCCCTACACGTTGGCAAAAGCCATGTATATATTGAGAATTGCCATGAAGGCAGTCGATACCTCCACCCGATCAGCCGAGGTTCGCCATAGTCGCATCGGGTAAGGCGGTCATGCGTCGCGCCAATCTGTGGACTTACATATAGTAGTAACACATCAACTGTAAGCCGGATTAGATTATCCCCTATCTTACTCTCCTGCTTATAGATATCCGGAGGATCAGTCCCTCGAGGTCATCGCCCTAATTCTCTTTACCTCAATTCCTCCCAGGTTGTCACCATGCTACCCGATAGAAGCGACGACGATCCCCAGCTGGTGGCCTCCCCGCCAGCATTCGCCGAGCTGATGGCTCTCAAACAACTCGATAGCCCCAGCCACCTACACGGCATCTCCTCTGATGAGCCTGAAAAGATTGAACGCTTCCAATCGCTCGCATCCCCGTATCCACCGGGCGAGGGCAAAATGGCCTTCGGTGGACACGTCTATGCGCAGTCCGCATACGCAGCATCAAAGACTGTAGAGAAAGGCTTCGTGATCCACGTAAGGCCCCTAGCTACACATTCCCATTCTTAAGGGCAGATCGGACTGACATTAATCAGGATATGACTGGCACATTCATCTTGGCGGGCCGGTTAGATGTTCCGTATGTGTACACAGTGCGCCATGTGAGAGATGGCAAGATGTACTGCACTCGTGCAGTAGACGCACGGCAAGAAGGCAAAGTGTGCTTTTCGTGCTTATGCTCATTTAAAAAGGACGAGGGGCCAGAGACGTTTGCGCATCAGCCTCCTTCTGCACAGGAGCGCTTTAAGTCCATTCTCCAAGCGAAACGCGTGGAAGATCAAATTGTCAGTCCTAGTGTGGATGCCGACTGGTGGATCGAAGTGGTTGAACAGGGGGGTGTCACGGAGCGGGAGTTCCCCGGGTTAGATATGCGCAAGACCGATATGCAGGGGTACAACCTTACCGAGGATATAAAGCAGAACCCGGAGAAGTATCGCCAGCTTCATCAGTATTCGCTCAAAGGATCGCCTCAAGGTTCTACGGTTCCGGTCAGCAGGGAAGAACTGAAGGCTAGAGAGCAGTCAGGGGAATATGATAACCTATACGCATGTGCACATATGTATGCAAGCGACAGAAACTCTTTGCTGTTGATACCGCGCGCTCTGGGGCACAAGAACTGGACTGCAATGGCTAGCTTGACTCTCACAGTGATCTTTCACCAGCGTGGTGATGCTCTAAGGATGATTGATTGGGAGGCAGTGTCGAGCCACGATGGTACCGATCTGCCGAAAAAGTGGTTCGTGCAAGAGGGGTGGACACCTCGTTCTGGTGAGAACCGGGCGATTCATGAGAGCTGGCTCTGGAGCCCGGATGGAAAACTGGTGGCTACCAGTTATCAAGATAGTCTGTTGAGACTCAGAAAACACGACCGAGAAGGGAAGTTATGATGTGGGCTGTATATAATATAGAGTATCCGACTGCAGAGATTTAATAAACTGTATATACATATGCAGCGCGAACTTTCTATGCAAGTGTTTCGTGATGATATTTGCATGTCTATTTGGTCTCCGCAGTCTTCATTGTACCAACATGGCTGAATAGAAAAACTAGTATGCATTCAAAAGACGCAACTCAAGCAGTAGCGTAACCCATCAGTCAGCTATCGTCTTGACTACCGTACAACTCATCATACTCATTTATTCCAGACCGCTCAAGCAGACTCTAAGTACTCTTAAAGCTTCGATCTTCCCTCAAACCCACCAACAAAGTCAGCTTTCGTCATCTCCGGAGCCCCTGCAAGCAAAGGCCCAATGGCCTTAGAGAACTTCTTGAACTCAGGGGACGCCCCATGGGCCTTCAGATTGTCCAAATCGGTATACCTGAAACAAGCTAGTTAGCGAATTTGTCCATTCAGGACCCGATCTACATAAAGCTCACTTCTCAATAAACACCAACTCCTCGGTCTTGTCAGGACGAAGAGCACAGTAGATTTGCGTCTTGGGCTCGTTTGCCTTGACATGCTCCGAGAATGACTTGAAAGCTTCCAGAAGCTTGGATTTATGTTAATATGGCTTATTATTAGAATGGGAAGCTGTTCATACCTCGTTGAATTTGCCCGGCTTAGGCACGAGCTTCACGATGTTATAGAATTCGCCGCTGGTCATGGTTGTCAATGTGGATGTGATTGATAGGTACTATTCGTATTGATTTATCTCGGTATTACTTCAACAAATATATCAGACTGTCTGTGTCGCTTGTGGTGGAGATATGCCTTTAAAGGAGCCGGTCTCGGTTATTGTGATCATAAATCATTGGTGTGGAGACGGGAGATGCCGAGGATATATACATCCAAGTTGCCTTCGGCTTGGAGATCACATTACCTTGAGGCTATTATAGATTTGCTCTGCATATAGATTAGGATATAATTATCTTCCTTCTTTTATTTTCGTTTGCATCGAGAGTATCCTGCGTATGATTTCCCACTACGGACTGCGCCAGTATATCGCTCATCATGTGACCACGTTAAACATAGTGGTGTATATCCTCTCCATTTGCCAGATAAGAACAAGCTTTGCTAGTCTCTTGCTCTAGAGTATTTGCTTCCAGTAGACTAAATAAAGAGTATGCAAGTGATACTGATTGTAGCAACCCTACATTAACTGCACTGTTGGGTTACTTGCTACATAGAGAAAGGGCAACTTTTACGCAACCACCACACTGCAACCTCATGATACATCGAACATATTATATCATGAATCTTTCGCCATCTCTTAGTTGCTATCTCTTCATCAAATCCCAACGATTAGCTAACCTGAACAAGATTTGATTGACTATATGCATGGTCTGGATGACACAGGCTCCCTGTCATAACCGGCATTTATTTGTTCTCAAGGGGCCTTTTTGTCCAAGAATCATCCACAATGCAACATATAGAGCAACTCCGGTTCTTATACTATGGCCTGAACTTTATTAATCCAGCGAAACAACGCGCTCCTTTCAAACCAATATTGCAGCCCTCAGTTGTAGGTCCTGCTACACCAGCACGCGATTTTTTACGATCTTTGTCCCTTCCCGCCTCCTATAATAAAATAATGGGTGCAAATAATTCATCCTCTGTTATTTATCTGTAAGTATATTACCATTCATCAGTATAGTACTTTATCTGATATCAACAGTAGTTGACCCATATTCTTACACCAGTGGACGATGGCTTAATCGTGACGACCTGCAGCGAAAGTCACGTTTCATCCAATTTGATTTTGCCGAGCTCTGCAATACTGCCATCAAATTATATCTAGGGGCAACTGAAGTCGTCATTGGATCAAAAAGGAAGGAGGCTTTAACAGAGTCTTTGTTCTCACAATGGACTCAGGACATCGCTTTGCGGCGAAGCTCCCGACTAAGATCGCCGGCCCCCCAATGTTGACAATCAATTCCGAGGTAGCGACCATGGAGTACTGTATGCGAAATACGTCATTACTTTATTTCACTTGAACTACTCATTGACATGCATTGCTATAGTACGGCTTAAGACCTCAATCCCGATTCCAAAGGTTTTAACATGGAGTGACGATCCTTCGAACCCGGTTCGCTCGGAATACATTATCCAGGAACATGTAGAAGGTGTCCAGTTACATGGAACATGGCCTTCTATGTCCACTCACCAGCATATGCTCTGTACCAAGGCTATCTCTTTTCTCATCAAAGAGATGGCAGCCCTTGACTTTCCCGCTTTTGGGAGCTTATATTTCTCTGATTCCCCCATTGACCAGTCGAAAAAAGTCCCTCTCCAAGATGAACGCTTCTGTATTGGTCCAAGTTGCAGCCCTATTTTCTGGAATACCAGCCCTGACGAGTTGGAACTTTATGGAGGGCCAAGTGTTGACTGCGGTCCCCGTGAGCTGCCTCGTCTTCTTTTCAGCGAGTTATATGCGCATCGAACCATGAGGCTAATAGTAAGATAGGGATGGACCTTTCAAGTTACTCCCTTGGCTTGATAAAGTCAGGTTATACACGCATTCCCAAAGGCCACATGGTCAAAGACGAACAGCTCCCCTACCAAGGTTCAATTCAAGACCACACTGAGCTCCTGGAAACAAGCCAGAAAGTCCTGGACCGTCTAATTCAAGATCCTCGGATACTGGAAGCTGCATCTCCCACACTGATACACGCGGATTTACACAAACGCAATATCTACGTTTCACCCGATGACCCAACAGTTGTAACGGGCGTTATCGACTGGCAGTCAACAAGTGTTGAGCCCGCATTTACTTACTGTAATGAGACACCAGATTTTGCCTCACGCCCCAGCGAGAGCCAGTTGGCAGAGGTCGATGAGTCTGCACCCGATGACTAGAAAAAGAAATTAATGATGCAAAAATTTGCCACCAAACCTACAATGTGTGCATGAAAGGCCTAGTCCCTAAATTACGGCAAGCAATACTACTTGACCCTGCCTTGTTTCGACCCTTCCTTTACTGTCATACAACATGGAGGGATAGCGCCCTCCGCCAGGAATTGATGGAGCTTTCGGCTAGGTGGTCAGATTTGGGGATGCAAGGATCATGTCCGTATTTGCCAGGCGAGCAGCAAGTCGCCAATCATGCAAAGCTGTATGAAGATTTCGAGACGGCCCAAAGACTTAAGATGTGGCTAAGGGACTCTCTCGGAACAGATTCAGATGGATGGGTTCCGAATGATGTCTGGGAGGTTGCCAAGGATGCACATAGGGCTGCGTATAATGAGTGGATGGAAACAGTAAGAAACGCGGAGGCTAAGGGCGATGAATTGACAGTGGAGAAAGCTGATCGATTGTGGCCATTCGATTCCCGATGAGACCAACCCTCAACTAAAGGATCCTATTTGCCTCGATGGATATGATGAGTGGCATAGGCAACCTAGCTGTAGTATATGAAATGATCGAGTGCATTGTGCGAAAATTATCCGCCGTGGGCTTATTCGTCGGCAATGTTCATGCCGAGTGCGCCCCGGGCTAGTGGGGGTTTGTACTGCCTCCAGCAGATCTAGTGCAGGCTGTCGACGATCTTGCTAAGGCCCGGACATACTATTACTTGCGTGGCCGAGTATTTCGGGCTACGCGCGACCCTAAGCCCTCGGCCACATACTAGCAAATCGCCCACGGGCAGTCATATCCATATGTCGCTGAACCCAGTAACACAGGCCACCCAGCCTCTGTCAGATGCATTCTTTGCCGGGGTCATCGCCCACCTCCCGTCTATACTGGCTTTCTGCATGCCACAGGTCGCCAGCTACGGACGTGTGGCAGCTGATTGCCGTGCCTGTGGTGTGTACGCGACTTGGGGCTGGTACAATAAGGAGACCCCGCTTCAATGCATGCGGGATAATCGACTTGAGATCCGAGTGATGGATGGCCTTGCCAACCTGAATTTAGCCCTGAGTTCTATCTTAGCCGCTGGAATTTTAGGAATACAAACCAAGGTGCCATTAGGCACTGGCGTCGCGAATGGGAAGGGCCGGCCAAGCTGTCAGCAGACGAATGGGAGGCTACAGGAGCTCATAAAGTACTTCCCGCGTCACTTGAAGAGAGCCTGAACACTCATGGAGCCTTGGATCTTAAATCCAGTCAGCGCTCATTTTTCCGTCTGGTTGTCTGTTAGGAATATAACGCATCCCTAATGGTAAACATACGTAGTTTACATTGACTGCTGGATGTCAGATCTACTGATAGGGTGCTAAAAGATCGTGCTGATCTCTGTGGGGCTGGTTGCATATCATTCCCTTTTTACGAATCTTGTGGACTGTATACAAAAGATAATAGGACCAGGAACCACCCTTGGCGCAGTGGATCCGATAGTTCCGTATAATCCTCAGATATATACGGAGTAACTCTGGGTGACGCCGGAAATGACGCGGTTGTCCGTGGCGTTTAGCAGAAGAATTGTGGTCTTTCCGCCTGGGAACTGCCGCTTTAACAGTCTGTACAGTCTATACCAAATTTATTCTAGTCCAGCGCTTAGATCTCATACCCCCGGATGGATGTTTATCTTAAATAAACAGATATTAAATTGGTCTGGCGCATACACTGTGGGTATATAGAAAAATAATAAAAGGGCCATTTTCTATTTATATAGGGTCTCCTTCAGTATACTTTGTTAATTTAATCATTCACAGCTTTAGAAAGCTCTGTCACTGTACATTTGCTTCTTGATAAAATTTAAAACAGCTATACTGTATCTCAATGCCTCGCAATAAAACAAAGACAGAACTGTTGACTGAAATGATTTTGTTTATCAGTCTGATCCTGACATATAGTATGATTTTGAAGATTTAATAAAGCGGCAAGTACAGCTAGTAAAGAAAAACTTTATAAAGTATATTACTCTTCTGTAAATCTGGTAGTTGCTAATACAGTATAGATTTACTTCAAAACTTAAACCTCTAGACTATGAATATTGGCTTAGAAAAATTATGCTGAGACTGGTTGAAGGCTTTCTGTGTTGGTATCTCAACAATTATAATGTTGAGTATTAGTTAGGCTTTCTAGTCTTTGCCCGTTACTTCAGAATGTTTTGGTGTGAAGAGATGGATAATCTCTTTTAATATGATCTTAGATGTAGAATGATAAAGGTAAGTTTCTATTCAAGGAGCAGTGGTGTTTCTGGCTTATTTACTTAGCTTGTATGTACTATATTTATTGATAAATATAAACTTGATCTGGGAGCGAAGACGCAGCTATTATGTAATATTGATAATCTGCTCTTCTCTACCCACCATCTTATGGCTGTTATCAAGATAAACTTCTCTACAGTGCGGTGTCAACATTAATATAGTACACTGAGAAAGATAATAATCTCAATATCTACATGTTCTGATACATTGCTTGAATCTTCTGAATACATGAGAAGCAATAATACACTGAAATGGAAGAATATTGAACTATATATGGTGAAGTATTCAGAAGATATAAATTGTTAAGTTCTTCTTATAAGAGTAAAGCATCAACTAAATAAAGACAAGAGAAATAAAGGTGTCCCGTAAGTTTAGGAGCCGTCTAATAATGAACTGTACTAATAAGTCAAAGACCAGTCTTTATATACACAGAGCGGAATGACAATCTAGATCTCTACATAATCCAAGATATACTGGAATATGCTTTTTATGATGGTGTGTTTGCCAGTGACTGTATCAAGAAATCTCAAGATATCTGGTAATATACACATATCCTAGCCCACCGACTCAGCATCTCTATATATTTTAAAGAGAGTTTATAAGAAATTCTAATATTCTGTTATGCTGTGAAGAATTCTGAGGGTAAATAAGTTATCCACTCTACTTGAGCTTTATTATATAATCAAGCACAGAAATATGAAATCTCTACCAGTATATCAGCAGGGTATAAGAAATCTGGTTCTTTATATAAATATTAAAAAGAAGCAGCTGCTAAATTAAGTAAGTAATATCTCTTATATTTGGATATATTTTCTAACTGGTATCTTTAGAACACCTAGATGAATATTCTCGGAATGTTATTATGGGCCATAAGAGAAGTGGAATCTTTATATACTATATTTAGGTTTAGAACAACACTCAGTCCGTCTTCCTAGAGACGCCTTTGAGAGACACTCTAATTAAACTCTCTACTAATACAAGTCTAACGCGGGATACTTCTATATCCCAGAAGTTAAGCTCTCAGCTAAAGCAGGATCTTGAAAAGAATCTAGAGCTTACTTCTCTGTAATATGAGCGCGATTCACTTCAAGTCCAGTTAATATTTAAGTATTATCAGTTACACAAGGGTCGGGAAACAAATTTATATAAGAATTTTAAGGAAGCACAGAATAAAGTCTAGGCGAAAAGAAAGAAGCTTTATACATCCACAAAAGATAAACAATATAATAAGTTCTTTGAAAATATTGGGAATCGAATTATTGAGAATAATTATTAAGGTGAGTCAATTAAGTTTGAATCTGATATCTCTTATATAATATTAGAGAGAAGAATCCTTGTAGAGCTTGAATTTAAAAACAGAGATGTAGATAATATCAATAATATAGATCTGGTAGAGAACCGTGTCCGCTCTCTTGAGTTGCGTCTAGCTCTTTATCAGCTTCAAGTTCTGATAGCATTGCAGAGGCGAATTTGCTTTGACCAATCTTTAATGGAAAGTGTGTCTGAGAAAACTTCTCTATTGAGTGACAGTGGGTTTAAATGCCCAGTTTGTCTTGGTTGCTCTGACATTCACGCTAGAGCAAAGTTATATTAATACACTTGAAAGAATATGCTATAGAGATATTTCAAAATGTATAAGCTATCGGCCAACTTTTCAAAGGGTTGCATGTGACTACCCTGGCTATGATATAATTCTATCCATACTCCTAAGATATAAGTTCCACCAGAACACAGTGTATAACATTCACCTATAGGCATTCAGGTGACTTTAGTCTCTGGCTTGATGATTGCCCGTTTCTCATTTTATGTATTTAGTTTTGAAATATTGACTAGTCATCAAAATTGCAGCGGGAACTTATATCCGGCCCTGAGATGTGAGGAGCCAAAGCCTTGGGAGATATTGTGCTGTTTTTGGTATTCTGTGAATATATATGCAGTTCTGGTGTAGTAATTTCCCGTTGTCGGAACTGGGAGATCGATTGTAGTGAAGACGACTGACTACCTGCATTGGTAGACATACAAACTTCATCCGGGGGCCGCGCAGGCAGGTGATGCTTGGGACGTGGCAAAGTGCTTGCAAGGGAATTATGGTAAAGCTTGGTGCGGGGGGGGGGTTCTGGGTACTTGTAGAGCATAGATTGGGTGATTTCTGTGGTGGGAGTGGCTTCGCATGAGGGGGAGCCCACGGCTTGAAGTTGTTCAAATGGAATGTGGGGAGCATATTGTGCAAATTAAGGGCTTTGGGGTATAATGTAGCAGACAGGATATTGGCAAGAGGGAAAGGTGAAGAATTGGGTGGAAACTGGAAGGAGGAGTGTACAGATTGCGTGAGAACCAAGTTGAGATGCACAGTCTGCGGGCTCGATTGCCCACTTTATATATGCTCTTAGCCATTCGGTAGTCCACCATTCTACCTCTCTTATCGATAACTCCAATCCGGATTTCTACCGCCCTTAGCATCCTGATTGAGTCTGCTGACGTGTTTATCTTCATCTGCAAGCCCCGCCTAGATGTCAGGATCCGGTTTTCTATACCAATAATATCTTAATGCCGCAGCTCCAAGCCTTGTAATCAAAACATGCTAAAAATGAAAAGGGTGCGGCAATTTTGCCATTGGTTGCTAAGGCAGAGATACGTGAACAGATCGAATCTGGTAGGATTCGAAGACGACTGTGGAAGGGAGAGGACCTACTCAGTTCACCCAGGTGCAACTGACACGCTGCAGGCCAGATCTTGTAGCCGGATAACCAAAAAGCTCTATTTCCCATATAGAATCTTGGGAGCCCAACCAAAGTGCTAAATCAAGAGATTTGGGATAAAAGGACCATATCAAGGCATCTGGAGATTCAAAAGTCCCCGAGAAAAAGCCCCGGTAAGACGGCATGACCATAAGCATCAGCCGAAAACACCAGAGTTGCCAATCAGAGGATAGGAGCGTGAGAGGTCCCATAACTATGATAATCAACAGCAGTACAACATCAGGGGTAAAGCGGATGGCTCACTAACATATTTAGTAATAGTTAGTAGGTTTCAATGTCTCATTTTGTCCAGATGACCCGTCGGCGACGCCGTAGCTGAAAGGGGCGAAGAGAGGAGGTTGATGGCACCATGCTGGAAAAGGGCAATCATCGGATACGCGGCATCTTGGAAAAGGGGCAATGCACTTGGCAAGGCAAGACGGGAGGGCAGAAGGGAAGAGAAAGTGCGTGGTAGTTTGAGGGAAAGAGGCCGGACTTATATAGATGCAGCGGATTGCATTGAGGCGGCAGGGGAGCCCGCAAAAGCGGCGAGAGGGAGACGCGATTCCCAAAGTGGTGAGCACTATACCGCAAGGGGGAGGAGCATATTCGACGGTGGCGGGCGGTGGCGGGCGGCAGATGAACGGTGCAATGGGAGCCGTTTTCGGCGCCCCGCTAACCGTGTCAACGAATACAGAAATTATCCTGGCTGGGGCCTGGCCACGGCCAGGGCATCCACATGCTTCGAGATCGGGGAAGTCTCTTTTAATGAAAAGAGGCCGTACAAGGCAGAGTATGGACAAGTACACTATGACGACGGGTAAAGTGATGAGAAAGGTACCCATTGTAGCTTCTGGCCAAGATCGTTGGGGCACCATTTAGCAAGTTATACAGAGAGTAGAATACGATGATATATATGTTTGGTCGTTTTCCCTGTAGGATTAGTCGTGTCCTCCTTGGTAGGAGTGATCTTGATGGTATCTACTGTGACACATCTACGGGAATTGTGGTCCTGGGCACCGGTCGATGACCAAAGAACGGATGAGGAAAATGGGAAAAGACATTAAGAGTGGCGGACATAGGGTTTGGGATTTAGCAGCAGGCATCTTTGTTTGCCTTGGCTATTTTGCTTTATCCACTGGGCTTTCATCAGCAACGAAAGGATTTCACTATATTAACAGCTAGACTTCTTATTCTTCCTCAGTCGATACAGTCGTTTGAATTGAAACCTTTTTTTTTTTCCATTTTTATTTTACTTTTTTACAGTATGAAACATCACTCTCTTACCACTTTACTTTACTTCTGTCGGGTTTCCATGTATTAGATCGCCCCCCTGACCACCTTAACTTTATGTCATCATTGCCGTATACAGCAATCGTTTGGAAAATAAAGTCGGTTGATCTATTTCTTTACGGTATACTTCTAAATAGTTTTCACCCTAGTTGTGTGGATCTTGGAACATCGTATAGGAACATTGATGCCTGCTTGGCTATAGTAATATAAAGAGTATTGAATCTGATTGGCAGCTGTGCATCAGTCTCGCTATATGTGTTAGAGAATCTGGATATTGATAGTTGTTGTGTATCTGTAGCAGTTGGGATGGATTGAAGCTCAGGACCAAGTTCGTAGATCCAGCCGTCGATCGTTATACTGAGAAACCCACTGTAGACTAAGGTAGGCTATCTGGCCATCGACTATAGTGGTAAGAATCCATATCAATGGTGACGCTGCACAGGGTGGAGAACAGGGAGAGTCTTTCACTCTACCCAGTTGGCCATGACGAATATTAACCACAGGACATATATCCAGTCTACCATCCCTAATACGCTTCCCCCGGCTAATTGGAAGATGATGCCCCCAGAAGGGAAAGAAGCGAGGCCTGAGTAGAGGAATAAACACGCTGCAGTGCGGGTTTCGGGGTTGCGGGTGTCGCTCAATTCCGCAAGCACCAAATCCACAGAGCATTGGCCTGAGTCAACTGGTACTATAAATGACAGTAAATATCTTCCACCTTTTTCTCCCCCTCCTCTGACTCCCATTTAATAGAGTCACCAAGGTCAACGTCCATAGTTACAATTTCAAACATTTGAAGACGACATTTTTGGTTTCCAACTGATAAGGAAATGTCATCCCACGGAACCGCGTCTTCAGACAGAACACAAACCCAAAATGTCCATGATGGACATAAAGAAAATAGTATTTGCAAGCCAGAGCTTGATGCTGATCCCGAAAGGAATGCGGCACCTAGCACGAACTCGCAGGAGGAGTGGGTAACTGGATTCAAACTTTTCAATATCATCACTGCCGTCGCACTCGTATGCCTTCTGATGCTGTTGGATACGTCAATTGTTTCGACGGTTAGTCAACACAGATAAGTCGAAGTGCGACTCTTTGCTAATCAGGAAAACCAGGCAATTCCTCGGATCACGAGCGAATTTCATTCTCTTGCTGATGTCGGTTGGTATGGGAGCGCATATCAACTTGCCAGGTCTGTACTATTCTCAGATTATATTTCTTCATGTGTAGACTAATTCTTTTAAAGTGCGGCTATTCAACCTCTCACCGGCAGAGTCTATATGAACTTTAGCACAAAGGTAACCCTCTCCATTTTCTTTTCACCATTGTATCTCTTTTCTCTGCTAACCCAACCCTTTCGATAGTGGACCTTTGTTGGATTCTTTTTTGTGTTTGAGCTGGGTTCTCTAATATGTGCTATCTCTACCTCGTCAAAAATGTTGATTGTTGGACGAGCCATCGCTGGAATGGGGGGCTCGGGAATCTTGAATGGAGCTTTCACGATAGTCTCTGGATGCGTACCCATGTCTAAGCGCCCCACAATGATAGGTCTTGTTATGGGAGGTAAGCGCACATCTATCCTGGGCCTGTTGTATCCATATTAATTCACATTGAAGTTTCGCAGGTGGGCTTAGCAGCTGGACCACTGATTGGAGGTGCATTGACGGAGTACACATCATGGCGGTGGTGTACGTTCAGAAAGCATATGGAAGGAGAATCTCAGGCTAACACTTACATCACAGGCTTCTACATCAATCTTCCAGTTGGAGGCTTAGTTGCAATCATGCTCGCCTTTGTCAAGATACCCGAGATTCTTCCTAAACAGAAATTCACCACCGCTTTCCGAGTCTTACCCGGTCAGCTGGATCTTATTGGCTTTGCTCTGTTTGCCCCATCTGCAATCCAACTACTGCTCGCGCTTCAGTATGGTGGTAATCGATTTACTTGGCATAGCTCCCAGGTGATTGGTCTTTTCTGTGGAGCCGGTGTCACGTTTCTTGCTTTTCTTCTTTGGGATTACAGGCAAGGGGATAAGGGTATGATACCATTTTCGATGATTCGCAAAAGGATCATATGGTCAAGTAGTCTATCCTATGGACTACTCATGGCTCAGGTCTTTTGTGTGTTATGGTATCTTCCTCAGTATTTCCAGGGGGTGAAAGACGACAGTCCATTGATGAGCGGTGTCCATCTTCTCCCCAGTATTCTTGCTCATTTATGCGGCGCCGTTATTTCGGGCAAGATTAGTAAGTTTCAAGCTCTTTTCACCTCATGTACATTTGTTGACATTGTGCCTAGTTGAAAGAGCTGGCTACTACCTCCCCATAATGCTTATTTCTGCCTCACTCACGGCGGTGTCCAATGGTCTGCTGTCAACGTTGTCGCCCCATACATCAACAGGGAAATGGATCGGATATCAGATCCTTCTCGGAGCGTCTCGTAGCTTAGGCGTGCAGATAGTAAGTTCGAGAAAGACATAATGTTTTTTGCGAAAACGGATAACGCTAACTTTCATCCAAGCCCGTTATTGCAGTTCAGAATGCCCTTCCGCCTTCACAGATCCCTGTAGCCACTGCACTGATGATGTTCAGTCAAACCCTCGCAGGTGCCTTATTTCTCAGCTTCTCAGACACTATATTTACCAATAGCCTTTCAAAACTGATTCCCACATATGTCCCTTCTGTGGATCCTCAGACAATTATCCATGCAGGAGCCACCGAGTTTCGCTCATATGTCTCTGAGCCGCAGCTAGCGGGAGTAGTTCTGGTCTACGCGAAGAGTGTCGATCGAGTCCTATATTTGACGACGGGGACGGCTTGCGGATGCTTTTTCTTTTCTTGCTTTATGGGCTGGAAGGATATTCGGAAGAAGGAGGTAATTTCGAAGGCTTGATTCTGTCAATTCATCCTGTTCACAACTTTATCTGAATTCGTGGCGAAAGGATATATAAATGTCACAGATAACGCTCCCCCACCCGCATTACCAGGCTCTTGCTATCAGTTATTCAAATTAGAGATAAGCCAATATCACAACACGTCACATTCTTTTCGATTATTTCTCACCATAATCCAAACCGGTCTCAATAGCATGTGCACGTGATTTGAGTCACGAGCGCGGAAGATCATAGATCCGATCTGACGTGAATAAGTTCGAGGAAAGGATGCGGTATAAAGTCTTCCAACGTAGCTTTTGAGGGGGAACTCCTCTTGCTCGCCATGGATTCAAACCCCCTGTCGGTAGCCGGCAAGCCAGCTGCATATGGCTATTCTTGCGCCACCTGCGCCCAGTCCAAGCGCAAATGCGTTGTTCGCGCCGCGGGCGGGCCGTGCCAACGGTGGGCCGAATACCCTAATTATAAAGCATTGAGGCTGACCTCACCAGGTGCCATCAAACGAACAAAGAATGTACACCAGCAAAGACGGTACGACGGCGAGGTATTACGAAAAAGCCTGCCTCTACCTCTAAAGCAAATCGACTCGAAGAAAAGATAGATGGCCTCGTATCTCTGATGAATGATGCCAAGGCCTTTTCAAAGCTCGGCATCAACCAGAAGAATGATCTGGTACCAACTTCAGAGCATGGATATCCATTAAACCACCCTGATGGAGATCAAAATAACACATGTACACCAGCTACGATAGGTTCGATATGCTCACCGGGCATAAGTGGTCTCTCCTCACATGAGTCAGAAGAATGCCTCAACCACTTCCGGACGTTTAAGTTACAATATTTTCCATTCGTTCACATTCCCTCCGAAAAGAGTGCTGTGCAACTTCACAAAGAGCGACCTTTTCTTTGGCTTTGTGTCATGGCCATCAGCACCAAGTCTACCGCTCATCAGCATGAACTTGGTCTTAGAATACGTCAAATAGTAGCACAGGAGATGGTAGTTCAGTCTGATAAAAGTATTGATCTTTTATTAGGACTGCTAACATTTATTGGCTGGTAAGATGGCCATATCAATATCTGAAGAAGTACGTATTCTGACTCTTGAGCAAAAGGGCGAGCTATCAGTTCCACCAATTCCATCCAAAGCCTTTTCTATCTGTCTTCACACATCTTGCGACATCATTGGTCTTTGATCTTGGTCTGAACAAACCAGTCCAAGTAACGACACCGACCTTCAATCTTAACCAGTGCCCGCGACCTTCCACACCTCGTACTATGGAAGAGCGCAGAGCAGCACTGGGTTGCTACCTGGTGACATCGATGTATGTTGAATATATTTTCAGGATGATACAGATAGTTATTGACCTATTAGAACAGAATATCTTCATTTCTTCAACAGATTGAAACATTTCGATGGAAACCACATTTGGAGGAATCCCTGCGAATTCTAGACGAACAAAAGCAATGTGCCAACGATGAGATCCTAGTCCAACTGGTTCGGATGCGTCTCATAGTTGAGAAAAACAGAGCTCGGTGGACATGGTTGAATGATACATCCGGAGCTGTTGGACTCGCTGAAGACGCGGCCGCACTGCTCTCTGACGTGAAGAAAGAAATATTCAAATCTTCAGCGAAAGACGGTACGCACTTTACGCCTTATATTTACATTTCACCCGAAGCTGACTCCCCAGCCAGTGGTTTTACTCCATCTTTATAGTAATGAGCTCGAAATCACCGTCTCCTTTTTATCGTTCACTCCTAGCGATGTCAAAGCATCCCGACAAGACCATCTTTTCCAGGCTCTCACATCAATCAGTTCATGGTTTAATATTTTTCTAATGATACCCCCAGCTGAATATGTTTCGTTCACTTTCGCCATTCTCTCCCAGATCTCTCGCTGCCTTGTCACCCTCTACCGCCTTGCAACACTCGATGCTCCAAACTGGGATAAGCATCGTGCTCAACAGACTGCAAATCCTCTTTCTATTTTGGATCGACTCGTCAATGTCCTAGAGCAAGTTCCTGCCGTTGTTGGCATTGATAATAGCAGTTATCCTAATGGAGACTTATTTTCTCGGTCTGCCGAGATTCTTCGATCCGTTCGCCCTGGATGGGAAGCGAAGCTCGGCTCCGACAATATGGTCTCAGTTGAGCCTTCTCCACACGATATCAATGGGATTCATATGCCAGATTCATCATTCTTTGGAGATGATAGCCTTTTTGATAGCTGGTTCATGGAGCTTATGTCTTCGACTTTTTAATCCTGATCCTTACATTTGAGACCGGCGCTCTTTGTACAGGTCGGTTTCTTCAAGTCGTATTATGACATGTCTCCAATTCCGTAGTTTTTGAATCACCCCAATCATCTAGTCAGCATACAAAGAAGGATTGTGAAGTTCAACCTATTTTAAATCTGTTCTTTTTGAATATTGAATATAGTCACTGCCCACTCTACATATAACAGATTTATTATATGAAACTAAATAGTTTAGATAGTAATTGATTCAATAAATCATCATAGTAAACTCACTATAGCGCCATCGACATATTCTGTATCCCCAACATATTATTTAGCTGCCGGGCTGTCTTGAAGTATCGTGGGAATGACATCCGCCCTCACTCTCCTAAAAAGGCCATTAACCATGGCCACAAACATATCGACAAAACCACATTGATGCAGAACCATCCTATTACCCAGATAAAGGTACAAACATATAGACCAGCTTTCGTTTCAACAACCATTAATCCTCTTAAACACCAATTGCCCTTCAGGCGGATTACCCGTTATATTGAACTTGTCAGCTACATCGTACCTCCCACCAACGAGTTCCAACCGCGCATCCGCAAGCAGTGCAAAAACCGCCAATTTGATTTCTGCACAGCAAGGTCAGCGTTTCCTGTCTCCACTGACTCCAACGTTCTTCAGGACGTACCTGCAACTGCCAGAAACCTCCCTGGGCAAGCCCACCTGCCCAACCCGAATGAAAGATGGCCAGGATCAGTAGTGGAAGCCTCTTTCTGCTTCTCTACCCACCGCATCCCATCGAATCTCTTCGGATCACCTTCATTATAACGCGGGGACCGATTGGATAATGATACCAGTGGTAAAATGAGGAACCCTACCTCCCTGCCTTAGTAGAGTATAGGAGGAGTGTTTACGTATCAATGTACTACGTTGTACGGACATCTTTCCCGGAATCGACTTAATCTGCTTCATCTGCCACATTCTCGTTATCGGTTGTGATAAGGCATACATTATATAGGAACGTAGAGTGTTCAAAATACGCCATATCTCGAACGAGATTGCCGCCCTCACAGAATTTCGCGGACAGACGAACATCTCATAACTAGTCGGGCTCGTTATGTCTGATAATCTCCTCTTTGGGCGCGAGTAGAAGTATTCTGGCTCTGCGATTTGGTTCTTTCCCAATTGGTTTATTTCTGTTGTCCAGATTGGTTGTATGTGTTGTATCCTCGGAAACCATTGGTGATTGCTTTCGCACGTTTCCTTTGCTAAATTGGGATAAGTACTGTGAGCGAGAGCTTTGGTCCTGCTACCTGTTTCCTTATAGTTGGTAATATTCCCCTATATCTCTACAGTGGCTAGTATAAGCATGAATTCCTAATCTCGAAAATTTCCCTTTATAGATTGAATAGGGTTCTTTATGCTTTCGAAGGGGACTTGTTGAAGGATATATTTAGAATACTAATATTTATAAATATATAAAAATAAGACTCTATAGAAATTAGATAAACTTAATTTTTCTACTCCAACATTCCCCTAAGTTCTCCCTTGTTCTCCACTGGACTCGAAGTGGGCATTCCACAGAATACTTACAAGGCTTTTCATAAATAAGGACAAATGATTCTGCATATAATCAGACAATCCTGTCTCCTTCAAATATAGTAGGTACTCACTATACAGGCTGAGTTGCATCTTCCGCAAATGTTTTGGTATATTTCTTAATTAATAAGGGTATTGGAAATCATTTGCTGACGATAGCTTATTGATTTAGGTTACACCTGCAAATGCCAGCACGGGCTATTAGACAGATATCAACCGCACACTCTTTATCAAAAAGAATTATGAATACGTCAACAAAGTTAACAAGCTGGAATGACAACGGTGAATTTTTCAATTTTACTCGCGGCCGATTTCTACGCGATGAATCGCACCAACTTTCTCAGTGCCACATTCGATTCAACATTGACGAACTTGCGCAATTAGCTGTCCATGCTGCCCAGCTTACCAGTCCTGGGGCCCGACGATGCGTGAACATTGAGAAGCTGGCAGATGGGATGCACAATAAAGCTGTACGATTTACCATGGATAATGGCTTTCAAGCTGTGGGCAAAGTACCCAATCCAAATGCTGGCAAGCCGCATTTCACAACAGCTTCAGAGGTTGCAACGATGGATTTTGTATTATGATTTACCCCATGGTATTAATTTGCAACGAAAACGCCGATCTTAAACTAGATGAAAAACGTAATGGGGACACCTGTGCCAAAGGTCTTCTCTTGGAGCTCCACAGCTGACAATGCGGTGGGTGCGGAGTATATCCTCATGGAGAACGTACAGGGTGTGCAACTAAGCAAGCTTTGGGATCAACTCGACGTGGAAATGAAGATGAAGGTGCTGAGAAAGATTACGTCATACCAAGAGAACTGGGTGCGTACCTGCTTCTCGCAATATGGCAGTCTATACTATAAACCGGATCTCGTATATTCGGCCCCTTCTATCGAGTATACCGATAATAGAGGCATGGTTATTGTGGATGAGCGCTTTGCAGTTGGTCCATCGGTGAGCAGACAGAATAATGATGACGGCAGGGTCGATGTAGACTTTGACAGAGGTCCTTGTAAGTATTATAACCTCTATAACTAAAATCCAATTCTTATGCTTCGCTAGGGAACTCCGCAGAAGATTATGAACGTGCCACCGGCTTCCGTGAATTACAGTGCATCAGACACATGCCCCGACTTCCGAAATCCCCCTTTGCTATCTATTATTCTAGGACGTATCAACCGTCCAGGGACAAAAAGATCCTTGCGGTAGAAAATTACCTTAAACTGGTGAAGTTCTTACTTCCAGAGGAGTCTATTCAAACCTCCCATATATGGCACAATGATTTGCATGCAGAAAATATCTTTGTCAACCCAAGCAATCCGTCTGAGATCCTTGGAATCATCGACTGGCAATCTATTGAATTGGCGCCGTTATATGATCACACTATTGAGCCTTATATTCTTGACTATGATGGCCCGCCTCTAGATGGGTTATTGGAACGACCGAAGCTTGCAAATATTCGTGCACTCTTTCAAGATGAACCTGATTCAATAGCAAACCGCAAGGCCAACTTGTTATTCACAAAATGGTCACTGGTCTCTTTATATAGACACCTGATATGCAAAAGGATCCCTCAACTGTTCAAGGTCCTCGAATTTCGCGAAACACCGCCGTTTCAATTGCTTCTGTTCGCTCGGAACCTTCTTGTCGATGGAGAAGCAACGTATTTAGCACTATTAGCGGATCAGTAACGAGAGAATTGGAGAGGCATTCCAAGGCTCAACCAAGAAGATACGAAGTCGCCCATATACTTCACGGCAGACATGCTCCATAGAATCGATATGGACCATACCGGCGCAGATTCCGCCATTAAGCTGATGCAAGAAGCTCAGGAGATGATGGGCCAAGGGTTTTTCTACGCTGGAGGGTTAGTAAGCCATGAAGAATTCAGCGAGACCAGGCAGATTATCCCTCGCGTCAAAACAGAATTTATACAAAAGCATGCACGCAACACAGAAGAAGCTGTAGAGCTAGAACATGCATGGCCATTCGAATAATTACTTTTGGATGGATCTCCGAAGCGCTGGGAGTCAATTAGAAATTATAAGCATTTGTCCTACTAGCGATAAATTTTTCTCATATCATCGTTTAACCAGTCATTGTAACGCGAAACACCATGTTGTAGAACCCTTCCGTATCGCACAGGGAAAAGAAGGACGCAATGCTAAGTTTGAAAGATGGAACCACCTCGACCCTAAAGAACTAGCTTATCAGAAGCTAAGGATCGTATATAACGAATCGGTTTTTGGGCATACTGTCCCCTCCTGGTTTCATGTACCATAAACCCACTAACCATATGCGTTCTAAATTGCGGAAGACAGAGTACTTTCCACTGGTCAGGAGATGGGGCGAACTTCAAGTGTTATTACTATCTCAGCCCACAGCTATTACCAATACATAAGTGGCTTTTGGCACGACATCTCCTACCGTGGTCATGCTGCCAGAAGCTGCTGAAAGCATATGTGGCCCAAAGTATCAATATTAATTGAGTTCTCTGAAGCCCGGTTAGTAGCTTAGCCCTTCTAAGCAGCTGTTGTAGCATACCGATTCTGTCTCCAGGGAGGCTACGCTGGCTCTCAGCGATTATCGCCATAGTTGTCGCGGTGTCCAGCATTAGGCCACATCTTGCAGGTAGACTAGGAGGATTTGAAACCGTAGATCACGATGAAATATAGCCACTTAAGTCGGGGCAATGTTACATTGCTGAGACACGCCAACATATCCCCGACCGCAACTGCAGCTGCCATCCACCCATTCGTTCATGTCCAGCAGTATAGGAAACCAGGAGATTAACACATGGAATATAGGACTTTGGAACCGACTACTCTGGGCAATTTTGGGTGTGTTGATGACACAAATATCCATGCGCGTGATGATGGCACGTATAGCACTTGCTCAAACACCAAGTAGCCGTGAACAAACCTAAGCTCTAAATCGCTCTCCCGTAGTATGTAGGCCTTCTTTTAGGACATGGTATCCTTCATCTTCGTTGCACTATCGCGTGACCACGCAAGAAATAGGCGACGTGGGGGACGAAAGCGGGAACTGGTGCTGGGGGGCGAGTTTAGCTCAGAATGTGTGTAGTATTATCCTAGATCCACCTAAGCCAGAGACAAACATCAGCATGTTTCCAAAAGAACAGGCATAATCACACCAACGGTAGTTCAGTAGATCCAAAAGTATCAATGAAGCCGCCAACACCACTCATTCGCAGTCAAGAACATGGGACGAGACGCTAGTAGTAAAAGGGGGTGGCGAAGCACAGAACACAGAATGCGTGAGTCAATGGCAAAAATGCCTCACCAAGATTCGAGCCAGCCGACCAAGAGTAAGATGGAAGTAGAGCAATCAAGGGTAGTCGTCAGCGCGAGCGGCAGACGGAGAACCTTTATAGAGCACGCACTTGATGCCAAGCAACAAGACGGCGCTATGCCCAGATAGGCACGCTTTACCGTTTGTAGTAATTCGCCGTCACCCAGGTATACGGAGTATAAGAGTCTGTTTTAACTATAGATTAGTATAGATATGACTAAGCTATGAATGACTAATAACACAGCTTTTCTCAGGACAATCACGTGAAGATGACGTAAGAGCATCTGTTGATTATCTTTGAGAGTCTGGACTCTCAGATGCACCATCTGTCTTTATCCCCAACTTCCATTTTACTTACTGAAGATGTACCTTTTGGATTATCTCTGAATCACTAAAATGAAAAAGACATTGCTCCTTGTTTTTATCCACGGCTTCAAGGTACGATTTCCCCACTACATACTCTTGAACTATTGGATCGATCTACCCCGCACGTGTCAACATTGATTGTATGACGCTGATAGACCTGTCATAGGGAGATGACGATACCTTCGGAAATTTCCCGGAGCACGTACGTGCACTCATCGGTCGTGCTCTTCCTGCTATAACCGTCGCTACAGTTGTGTATCCTAAGTACCAAACCAGAGGAGATCTGAAAGAATGTGTGGGCCATTTTCGAGAATGGTATGTGCTATCCACATACTGTGTGCTCTATAGATTTGCTGTTTCTGTGAAATCCCAAATCACTGACAATGTTTCTTCACTACAGGCTACAAAACCAAGTCATAGATCTAGAAGTCGCCAACCGAACAGCCTCACCTACCGTTGATCCTTCAGTTCATGTCTTTCTAGTTGGGCACTCGATGGGGGGTATTGTCGCCGGAGAAACGCTTCTTCTACTCGCCTCAGAGCAGCCAATTCCTGCCAAAACATCACCCGCAAACTCGGAAACGGCCGCCAATTCTCAAATCCTCGAATCTGGCTCGTTCATGTTCCCTCATATTCAAGGAGTACTTGCATTCGACACACCATTCTTGGGGATCGCCCCAGGAGTCGTCTCGTACGGTGCGGAAGGACAATATAAGAATGCTACGGCTGCGTACAATGCGATCACGGAAGTAGCAGGCCTGTTCGGTTTTGGGGACAGCAGTGGCTCATCTACCAGGGCAGCAAGCGCCAATCAGGGGGCCACAAGCAACAGATCCTTACCTCCACAGCAGGCTAGTGCTGCCAGTCCATCTTCAGATGCTGCTGCGACACCATCTTGGCAGCGGTGGGGTCGATATGCTATGTTTGCAGGGGCCGCAGGGGCCGTGGCTGCAGGCGGAGCGGCTGCAATGTATTCTCAACGCCAACGCTTGACCGACGGATGGGGTTGGGTCTCATCTCATCTTGCATTTGTTGGGTGCTTGGCTCGTCCCTCAGATCTTCGCCACCGCATATCACTCTTGTCCGAGGTACAGAGGGAACGGGGAATCGGCTGTACCAATTTTTTTACAGCCTTGGGCAAGAATGCAACGTCGCTGGTAGAGACCTCAAGCCAAGGAAAGACACCACTGACTCAAAGAATTATCCGCTCGAAATACCGCACGTTCTGCACCCTCCCTCCTGAAGTGGAAAACGAAGATGCCGCATACGACTCGAAAGCAGGACTCGGATGGGTCAAAGCTGTGAATGATAAGGCAGCAGACGAAATTAAGGCGCACGTTAGCATGTTTTTACCAAAGGAAAACCCTGCTTTTTATGAATTGGTCAATGAAGCGTGCAAGATCGTGGTGGAGTCGGTCGACCAGGGATGGTATTCAACCGCGACAGGGCCTGTAGAAGAAATTGACGGCGACCTGCCGCGGACCGAGACCGCCAGGACCCCTGCCAACCATGATAGTGGCTTCATGGATGGTGACGATGTCGTAATTGTGGAATAAAGGCTACGATTGGTCGTCGACTCCTTCCAAATTCGAGCGTAGCTCGCTTACGCGCCCTATTCTCGGGAACGCAGGACCACCGTTTGGACCACCTGCACGGCCTCTGCAGGATTGAATTTGAGCTAATTATGCCAGTCGGCACAGCCGACGCATGATATCGCTTATGACGGTTCCATCTTTTCCGGTGTTACACCCCCTATTCCGTACGGATCGCATCTTGGTGGTCGAGGGGTCAAAGAATGGTGCGATAAATAGTCCATACAATAACAAGGTGGGGGGTTGAGATCATGTTGTTAATTTAGCCACGGACTGTCTCCGAAATCGCCATGGGTTTTCCACCCAATCCATCACGGGATCGAACTGTGGGGATCGAGGAACGGTCATAGATCGATTCCCTGCTCCACCGATTATTGTCCTAGGCTCCTGACAGCCGCGGGACTATTTTCCTAGGCACATTGGTGACACTACAATGGCCCCTCCATTCCTTATTCCCGGCCAAGCGCCAGGGTTAATATTAACCGATGGCATTTATTCTTCGTCTTACACTGCAGGGTTGGCAGTCTCGTACAAAAGGCGATATATGTCATGTGAAATGTCAAATTCTCAATGATTTAATGATTCAAAGCAAACAGGAGGTTTGAAGAACGGCTTGGATCACTTTAATCGTGTTACTAGTCTAGATACAAAACTGAGTTGGCTTATCCACTGTACACATCACACAGAAGTGGTCAGGAACATTAAAGAAAACGTATGAATCAACGCTACCGTCGCATGAGAAATTGAAAGAAAACATCATTGGGAATGTAACAGTCGACGTTCCACACACGACTGGCAAAACGTTACAAGAAAAAAGAAATAATAGAAAAATAAAAAATGATATTCAACCACGCTCAAACTCAGGCATTAACTCGTTAGGCCGCAACAACGCGAATCAATGACTGACTTTGAAAGACCAAGAAAATCAAATAAATGATCCGCGAATATGATCATCACAAAATATATCAAACCTAATAGTGATTAATAATTGTGATTGTTATAAGCCGACGCTCGATGGTGATACATGCTTCCGGCGTACTCCGAATTTGTGTCCTGGTAGACTGTTGCGCGGCGATCTTCTTCCGGAAGAAATTCCTTAACCTCCCATGTATTAGGTTTGATACCGACGGAGAATTCGAGATCTTCCTTCGTAATGTAATCCCAGAACTGGGGATGATCAGCACCCGCATACATTAAGTGTGGAGTAGGGATTAGATAATGGAAACTGTAACCAACGTACCTTGTAAACCATCATGACCGCGAGCAGATTACAGATAGTGGTAAAGAACAGACCGTCCAAGTAATGTTGGACATTCTCGCAGATGGTGTCACTGAACGCATAGAGGAGCACCTGACCGCAGATGAAGACCAGGAGGCCGAACGCGATATGGCCGAGAGGCCAGCGGTCTTCGAGCGTGTTCATGACCAATAGGAGTTGCATGATGAGGTAGACTGCTATACAGATCGCGTTGAGGATGTATAGTACTACGAACATGCCGACGGTGTTGGTGGGACTGAGCCCGCCCCATGACTTGAACGTCAGGAGGGAGATGACGAATGAGATAGCGAACATCGCTGTGGAGGTGAGACGGAGAAGCCAAACTGAGAGCGCTGTTCCGTCTTCGTAGAGCTGAAATCCCACAAATCCGTTGACGAGTAGGCTTGTGCATAGGGCGGAGGTTAGGCCGTTTTGCACAGCGACGAAATAAGGGAACGGGCCGCTCCTGGGCGGAACCACCCCGGCGTCGATGACCAGGGAGCACATTGTTAGGAGCATGTATATGTAAAAGAACGTGATGATCTCCTTGCGACCTGGACAGTCGCGAACGGGGTTAGTGGTTGTTCTCTCATCCTGAGTAGATTGCGATTTTTGGTTTACGTACCGACCGCGGTGAACTTGGACCTAATGTGTAGAATCATAATGACCGTCATTGCCAGCGCTATGATATGAACGAAGGATGCGGCGCCTTCGAAGATGATTGTGTTGGCCAGTTCGATGTTTCGCGCATAGCAATTGGGGATGATGCCGGTTGCGCCTGATATCGAGGAGGCCGGGCCCACGAGAGAGCACAGCGGCAGCGCTGCCTTCTGGCAGATCGTGTCGAAGTCACCGAACCCCATTTCGAGCGCCCGTTGAAGCTGGGTGTAGTATAGCTGTGGGATTGTTTGGGTCGTTCGATGATATCGCAAGATGAGCGGATCCGAGCCGTCTCCACAACGACGGACGGGGACGGGTTTCCAATGATCCAGATAGGACTTCCGCGGCGTCCACAGGAGTGTATGCAACGAATGACTGGTGTATTTCGGGGAAATGAAGCAAGACGAGTGAGATCTCGACAGTGAGGCGACGACAATTAGCGTCCGACGAGGGGTTTTGGCCTTGTTTCTCCTGGTCTGAGGCATCTGGAACAAGAATCACGAGGTGCGCTAAATCCAGATCAAGGCTAGCCCAGATAAGCTTAGTCCGAAGTTGCTATTCTGGGATTAGTGCGTCTCCCCGGATAGGTCACCTTTGCGCTAGCCCATCTTGGTAACGTGTTTATCTAGGCCCTAAAGCAGCATGCTAACCACCTCTGGTTAGGCTGGGAAAGACTTGCTATACAAAGGTTCACATTCTCCAGAGATGTCGAATGAGGCCACCGGAGGTCACAGACAAGCCTGGCCATGCAAGTGTGGCCGCATGAGTGATCTAGGCAAATCGTATGTGCCGCGCACAGTTTCCCATGTTTATTGGCCTTGTTTTCCCCTGCGATAATTGCCTGTAGGCAACGAAGCATTTGACCCTGGTTCGAAAAAGCTGCCAAGAGCCTTGGTATGTTCATATGTATTCTACTTGCCTGGAGAAGGTATCACATAGGTTGTGATGAAGACCAATCTCTGCAGATCGTCTGTTATACTCTTAAGATAAAAGTCGTCATTGGAATCGTATGTACCGTCATATTCGAAAATAGGGGAATAATTTTAAGCCGGTAGGCGCACAAAGTCATTTTGACAGGGGCCCTTCTTTTCTTTTCTTTTTTTTACTAAGCCCAACACAACAGACTGTTCTGGCACATGATTGACGGTGGACGTAAAAAGCAATGTTAGCCCGAACCCAAGTCAGGAATGCCGATCCACTGCCACAGGTGGTGGAAAATGCCACAAAAATGCATCTGAGTGGCCACCAACTTCAGGGCTGGAGGTCTTAGCACCTTCTAGAACGAGTATACCGCTTTGGGCGGGGATTACTGATCCTGTTGGGTGTGGAAAAGATCCCTGAAATGTATTACATCACATCTGCGGAGTGGGAGAAAGTGAAACGAGCTTTCCCTTAAGTTTTACAGGCATAGAACCCCACATGCATTGTACTTGGTTCTTTGTTATTATTTTTTCCCTTCTCCATTACCGTCCCCTGCAGCATCCGATTGTCCCCGGACTGTGAGTCACTTGACTGACATATCTTTGTCACTCGTTGAGGTTACTATTTCAGTGATATAATGCCATTGTCAATCTTATGACCAGAACTACTTTGAGTCTTGGATAACTTGATTATCTGATGCTCACTTCGACGATTGGCCGATTTAACTTTTCTCGAAGCCGTGGATCGATTCTTCGTTAGCCGTAGTCAAAGCCCGACGGAGGGCTATTGTAACCTTGTTAAGACATGCCGTACTCCGAGTGGGCCACGATCCCGCGACATACTTCAGCAAGGCTGATTCGGATTCGACCCCCCTATCGTATATTTTCCAATATTTTCTACTAAAGTTCAAACGAAAAAGGCAGAACCACCGTGGTTTTCTTGGCATACTGTTTCTTCAATCAGCTTACGTATACGATATCAATCACCAACAGGCGGGTCATACTCTCTTCCCGTCTGCAGAGAGATGCAACTATCTTATGATATCATGGTTCCTTGTCCGATGGAGCTAAGGTCATAATATCAGGAACTAAGGGATTAGGAATACTATGTAAGAATTATAATTATATATAAAAAAAAAAGAGGATAATAAAATTTAAACCAGTGGTCGGATTTAGTTCCGAGCCACGGATTTCAGACGCTGAGGCACCAACCGGATGTTTAAACTTTGAGCCCGAATGGCACTACGCTATAGTTAGTACCATTCGGTGAATTTCATGGCTCCAAATCCCTCTAGTGAAACCCGGAGAAAAATTACCCAAGTCACGGGAGTACGGCCAGGTGCTTTTCCGGTTGTGCGGAGCAGATTAGGGTACGAGCCGATCTGCTACTACGGCGCCGAAGTAGGAGTAGTAGGTCTAAGGAGACGGGAATGTGCATACAGCTCAGCTTAAATCGAGTCACTTCATCAGGGGTCGAGTCTAATTAAAGGGAGGCATATGGGTACCCAACACTTGTATCCATTTTTCCTTCGTTTTCTTATTTTCTTTTTCATTCCTTTTTCTTTTTTCTTGCTTTTCATTTTTTTTTCCAGAAAATGACGCTGTGGAGCGGAAGGAATAGGACATGAAATCCGCCAGGTCAGGCACCATGAACCTTATGATACTCACCCAATGAAAACCTTCCGCCTCTGCGCAAATATTTTGAACCCTAAGTGTCGAACCAACAGGCTTTGTCGGATATGATAATGTAATTGAGCAATTGCCTCCTCATCATTGACAATGAATAGCCCTCCAGGTATCTACCTTCCAAGGTTAAGGGTGGTCTTAGCCCCCTAGGGGAGGAACTGTGGAGGAGGGTCTTCGACATTGAGCAAGACAATCCCAACGGTTTCGTGCCGTTACATCGGTACCTACTGACCGGATTAACCTCCACCGAGGTTGTTTGTTTTAGACCTACTCCAGACTTACTGGTGGTCTAACCCACGACACGTTCAGGACTTTGCCGTCAGTCATGCATGAAGATCCTAGTTAGCGCCACGTGTAGATGAAGCATCAACGGCTGCGAGGGACCACGTCGATCTCCCATTGCCCCGATCGGTCCTAAAGCAGATGAGGCTTCTCTCCCCTCGCGTGGGACACTTTCCTCTAATGTTACTAGAGAAGTTAGCTACCGCGTCGTTAGTCTACGTCCTTAGTTTCACTATTTTCTAGATTGCTGCAGTTTCCAATGACGCTTCACGGAGATGGGCCGGTCACTTTGCAGGGATTAATATATTTTTTTTGTTTCTTCCTTTTTTTTTTATTTTTATTTTTTGCTTTTTTTTTTTTTTTTTTTTTTTTTTTTTTTTTTTTTTTTTTTTTTTTTTTTTTTTTTTTTTTTTTTTTTTCTTGTTCTTGATGCCAGACTACTCCAACGCTCTGAAAATGGATCGTCGGGCATTACCTTCTTCTTAGTATTCTCTCAATTTATTTATTTTAATTTTTTTTTACCTTGTATTTTTTTTTATCTTCCTTCGAATAATGCTAAATAAATGAATTTCTAATTTTCTTCACTCCCCTGTCTAACCTTTCGGCCGCCGGCTTGTGATGGGCCACAACCCTGGTGGTTCTTTCTAACTTACTAGCAAACAAGCCATGCTGTAGTTGCCCTCCATGAGCAACGGACATATATTATTATTCTTCCTCCCCTACCTCATATGGTCTACCTTGATACCATTGCCTCATACAGACTTGCTCATTATATCTTCTTTCAAATCCCTTGACCCTCTTCGTACCTACAGATCCTACTTAGACCACCTTCACATCCGAGGTCGGCGTTGTTCGATATACTACTATCATAACCATCCACACAATTGAACTTCTCTATCCTTCCGAAATTTGAGACGACAATCCTTTCCTCCAAGACCATTCCTTCTCTGGCGGCAGTGGATGCGGCAGCAATGTGCAACTACTTCAAAAATTACTACATATATAGCACCTGTCGTGAGCCCAGTGTGCATTTCATCCGGACCTCCATCGATGGAGCCAAAGAGAACCGATGTAACGACGGACCCCACGATCGATTTATTGTGGTGGTCGGCAAGTGTCGACTTTGTCGTTGAGTTGATATGGATCGACGTCAACGAAACACTATATGACCTCAACGGCCTCCTCCGAATTTAAGAAGGCGGCATATCTTCACGGCATATCTCACGAATTCTTTCGAGAACCACCATTAACCACTCTTCGATTGTTCCATGAGCGCCTATTTACTCTCTCATCATCTGTCTGTCCGACCTATTTGTTTATCTAATTTTTTTTTTCTTTTTTTTTTTTCTTTTCTTATTATTTATTCTCTCGTTATCCTTTTCTGCATCTTCCAGAATTTCCAGGCGAAATTTCTCTGTCACATGTATATTGGATTTGGCACGGATATCATGTATGGCGCTTTAAGGAGTCAACAAAAGAGGGTCGGCTTTTTTTATTTGATTGAATTTGAATTTTTTTTTTTTATCTTCCCTCTCCCCTGTTTAGATTCCATTCATGTTTTGCTTCAGTCATGTTATTATACACCACTCAGTTTTTGTCACAAAGAAGGAAGACAGAATAAATTTACCACCATTGTTGCCTATTTGGATGGGGTTACTATTGCTTCAAAATGGTGACTTTCCGAACTGCTTTTCTTCACCCCAAGGTGGCAACGGACTGACTCGCGAGGGGAACCACTTTGACCAGTCAGAGAAGCGGGAACTAGGGGAGAAAGCGCTACACAAGAGGCCGCCTTGACCTTCTCTTGGACTAGCATCAACAGTACTCAGGTTTGAGGGTAGAGGATAACGCTATACCGCTAGCCACCGCTTGTTATCAACCAGTGGTCATTGCACTTGACGCAATGCGGTGCATGATAGCAGAACCGTTGCCTGCCAAGCATATCTCGTCCTGCATCTACGGAGGCCCAGACGGAGTCTGTGCTCCCCCGTCCTATGAGTCTATGACGAAGTAAAGCGACCGGCTGAGTGGTGTGGATTCTAGTGGTTCTTAGAGCCGGCTAGTTGTCAGACCGGAGGCTGGCCTGCATTTATTCCCCGATGGGTGGTTGACAGTCACACGGAAAACCCCAACAAGCTCGAGAGTTACGAACAAGGATTAACGGCTTGGTCTTGGTTCTCTACTTTCTTTTCTGGTTCTCTTTGTTCTACCCTGGTCTTGGTTCCCCCCCTTATGAACCCTGCCAAGGGACTGCCACTCTGTGACCGACACGACCGATGCAATATAATTAACGCTGTCCCCCTCTCCATGTGGTGTAGTGACACAGGAATATGGAGTAGACGTTAGTTAGTTAGTTAGTCTACTAGCACCGAACAACCATCAGTTGGTGCTGAAATTGCATGGACGGGTGGAGGGTCTCTAAAGTTAGTCGCCAAACTTCTCTTCCGGGAGTGGGGAGGCCGAGGATTTTTCGGATGGCGGCCATTGAACAGGCATATTGCATACTTACATTATCCCCGCAATTCTATCCCTTCTCATTTGCCTAGGGATTTGAACTGCAGCATTTCTTCCTCGCACCACGGTTAATAATTCAATTTCCGATGCCTGCTAAGGAACGTGGAGAGATGACCATTGCGTACGGCCACTTTACCTTCTGACTAAGCCCACTTTCGGGCCGAATGTGCATTCTGCAGGGCAACGCTTAAAACATAGCCGGTCCACTCGCTACACTAAAGAGTTCAGGGGGGAGGACTGGATCCGAGGTGGTCGTCATATCCTCTGTATACATCGCCTCACTATTGGCTAGGAGTCAAACCTGAAGAAGCGTGACAGCTAGTCATTGCACAACCATCTCGATAGTCGCCCTGAAGATCCGGAGGTCCAATGAGAGGGAACCATTAACGCCATGGACGTGGATCATCGAAGTGGCATGTATGCGAGCTCTTTTCCACCTCATCGCACCATACGGTCAGTCAAAGTTCGGTGATCGAACCGAACCGAACCGAGGCCCTATGGAGATATCCTCATCATATATCCCACGGAGCATCACTTCCTCGCTACTAACGCTCGGGCGGGTACAAGCGAAGCCCGGGTAGCACATGTCACTCATCTCATGGCCTGATACTATGATGATCATGTTCACCCAAGGTTAGCAGAAAACTCCTTGAAAAAATTTAACAGATTAAGGCCCAAGACTATGATGCATCTCACCATATCATGAAAACCTTACAGGAGGTTGTCTATTTCCATTCCGGGCTATTTACACGAAAGCCGAACTTGTCTTATCACACACTACGGAGTATTACTCGGACATACTATATTATAGTATTTGGTTCTTAGTCGTTGATTACACTAAGCACTTAGTACTCTTACGTGGCCTTGAACCATCACCGCTCAGACCATGCAGATTTTCGAGGCACAACTGCGCACCTCAAAACGACATTGACGGTACGGACGTGTGTAGAGGGGCCAGTTAATCAAAGTTGCCAAGAGATGTCGGGGCACAGTTTCCTCGACCAACCCCTGTAAACTGTATGATCTGGCCTCCTACCGAGTATACGTATACTTCATCGAGATTTTCAAAAAGTACGAGCAAACAGAGCAAACCGACATCCCCAAGCCAAAAGACCCTTAGAAATCCATCCCCACAGTTATAGTAGGTCGAGGGCACGTGCACTCCCCTATACTGCTAGCATTCCTCCACAGTTAATTACATTCCTCCCTCCTAAGAAGAAGAAAAAGAAAAGGGGCAACCGACCAATCAGTCGTTTAAAGAAAGCTCAATGAGATTCAGGAGCTTAATTGCCTAATTCGTATGAGAGTACTGTACTCTACCCTGAAGTACCATTGCATGCAGGCCACTACTAGGATGCACAGGATCCTGTCCAGTAGCCGCTCTCTGCAAAGGTACAGCCTCGAGGAGCAATAAGCCCCCTGCTACGTTGGCTCGGCAGAGTAAGCGGCAACAACGACGCGAATTAGCAATAAATTAGCTCTGCCGCCTCACTCTTCGCACTAACCATGGATCTATATATTAAACTTCAGGATCCCTCCTTGTGGAAAAATACGACCATCGAGTCAGTTTGAACTTTTTGCTTTTTCTACCAAGAATTGAATATCATCATTACGTTTCCGTCTTTCTAGTTCTGTTTCTTGTCGGAACTTTGCTTTTTCTCTATTGATTTATGTTTTGAGACAGCGGTGCTGCCAAGATAAGACCGAGTCAGTGCCTGGCTAGTTACCAACTAGTGGGAAGCGGTCCTGAGCTATGACCGTAGTCTACTTGCTCAATATACAGTACAGGGGGCCATTTATCCTAAGTTCTGGAAAGTGCTCATGTAGAGATATCGATTGGGTTTGTTCTATGCATGTACTTTTGATAGACCAGTGAGCTCTCATAAAGTTTCATCGTTTACGGGGTTGTAGCAGGTTGAGATTTAATATCAAATCGATCGACGTGCACTGGTCTCGTTACCTAATTTGGAAATACTATCAATGCTCTAGTCTCTGAATAACGTATCTTTTGAAATTCCGATAATAAAGAGAAACAGCATTGTACCATGGATTCACAAAGATCTCACCGAGTTCAGTAATGAAACAGAATCTCAACCACACTACAACCCTTTCAATCTCATTACAGATCCATATAGGCATCATCTCTGTGTCTGGCTTAAGAGACTTAGCATAGCTTCATACCCACTGATCTACCCCAGAAGCTCGTATCGAGTTCGTTTAGGCTAAAAGCTAACTTTGGAGACTACTACCTGACGCGGAATGTACGTATTCCATGTATGACAATATCCTGATGTCATTATGCTGAATGTACGATATGTCAAATTGAAATAGTGTAATTGGATTCTATGTGGCTATAATTTGATAGAGATAGTAGTTTTGGTAAGGAACTTGAGGTTATGTGTTGGTATATTTGGTGGTATACTTCACTGATGGGGTGTAATGGGGATAGACATTGTATGTATAGATTTACAGCTTGTATACTGTGTAGACCGTTGATTGAATAATTACAGTTATTAGTCACTGACCGTGAACGGTGACTTATCTTTGTCCTTTATATATGGTGATATATTCTATAGCTATACTTCTATCAACCATAACCAGAGAACATGTATCTATTTCCAGACTCGAGATACGTACATACCAACTCCCACAATAGCGAACCTAAATACATCCCATCTCCCAAAATCCATCATACAAAAAGGTCCACAATAAAAACAAAGAAAGACTCAAACAATCCATTATTTAACCTCCAAATCCAACCCAAAATACACACCCAATTACCAAATCCATTCGGAAATCAATCTCCGTCTCACACCCCATTAATACCCTTACTATCAATATCACCCTCACATATAGTAAGTAACATCCACCCGCCCGTCAGATTCTGTACCGCTCCCCTGGCGGTTGATCCCGGCGTCACATCTTATGGACTGATTTTATCGGTCCCTTGTCCCGTGTCCTTTTTCCGGCCCGATCCCGTGTCTTATTAGGTCTGTTATTGTGCTGTGCTTACTGTGTGCGTGTGCCTATGGTGGGGTTAAGGTAGGTAAGCAAGGGTTCTGAAACATAGTGCTTATAGCTTTGTGGCGATAGTAGGAGGGCGGAGATTAGGTAGGTACTGGACTTACTGTACTTACTATTTGGAAGTTACAGTAGGTAGGTGGTTGTTCATTAGAAGTTGGGGGTTTGTATTATCTTGGTATTGGTACTACTCTGGATAGGTAGATAGACCTTAAAGGGGTGGGTAGGTAGGGCGGTAGGATATGCTATTTATGTATGGGCTTGATTAGTTGGTGATTTGTATGTTGTATGGACAAGAGTACCAGTCTGTATACCTACCTACCTTGGTCCTTGGTAACCTTGCCTTGTCTACCTATCTACCTACATACTCCATACATATGACTCCTAGGTATCACATCACATGAACAACACAGACCCTATCCCCCAATACCTCCACTTAACACACCAACCCAGAACAAAACAGAAAAAGACAAACCCCAAAAACCCCCTCCAACCCGACCCAATCCCGACCTAAACCCGACCCCGACAGACCCAAACACAAAAATCCAACAAGGTACCCAGTACACCAATATAATGCTCATTTCGGATGAAGGGACCCCTATAACAGAAGAGTTATAATAACACGGCATGCTAAGTTGTCGGCCAGAACCGACGTTCACTTCCAGCGTAGTAGTGGTTAAGTAATTGCTTGGCGGGGGAAACGGTCAGGTGGTTTAGGTTGGGACTAAGCTTTGTTACTAAAATAGTAGTGACTGCTTAGGAGTACTATCGGGGGTTGGAGAGGCTCTGGGGTGTTTCTCTTTTTTTTTTTTTTTTTTTTTTTTTTTTTTTTGTTGTCTACGGAGTATGCTGTTGCTAGTTGGGTTATGGGTGTGATTGTGATTGTTTGTGATGGGATGCGGTGTGATGGATAGATTGGGGATTTTTAGGATTTAATGGTTTTTCTTCTTTTCATTTCGTATCTTTTCTTTCGGCCCTATTTTTGGACTGGGGGGGTTTTATTGGTCTAGAGGTTTTTTGGTTGGTGGGTGGTGATAGTGTTTGTTGGATACTACCTTCATACTGTTATGGGTGAGATAGAATGTGTTATCGGGTTGAAGTAATGGCTTCCAATCCAGATAATGAAAGAATGCTACCTATATGTACTAGTATCATGTCCTCGTTTCTTAATCGAAGAAATTGTAAAGCAGTAGGCCTCCGTAAACCCTGCCATCCCGATTCGCCATCAAATACCGCATACAGTAAAAACAGATAGAAACCGCCCGAACCCTCACTTCTCTGGATTAGGCTCACGAACCATGCAATAAAGCTGTCAAACACATTGTCAGACATCCATCTCTCAAGACTCAAAGAGCAGGTTTAAAAAAAAGGGAAAGAACCTACCATGCAAACATCCTCCCCATCCCGACACTCCATCTCCTTCTTCATCCTAAACCCCATCTTCTCATAAATCTGCACATTAGGCACATTCCGCGAACTCTCCAAATAGCACTTCACCCCCTCCCGATCCGCCATATCAGTAACTGCCTTGAACAGCTTCCTCCCGATCCCACCCCCCTGCGCCTTGGGACTAACAGCCACAATGTTGCAGAAATAATACCCCCGCGGATCATCCCAGATCGCGCTCTGCGCCTCCTGCTGCCTCTCCTTCCAGATCCAGTACCGATTAGTCCGGAGCCCGCCCCGTCCCAGATGCCACACGTTGTTCAGCATCTGTCGCCAGCTCAGCACCCACCCCTGACACCAGCTGTACCAGCTCTCCGGCTCGGAGGCGGCATGCGGCGGGAGCCAGCAGGACACGCCGACCACGCGGTCGACGCCATTCTCGCCGGTTTCCTTGGCGACGTGGAACAGGGCGTTGTTGATCCCCCAGAGACACCGTGCCGCGAGAGAATCATAGTTTCTTTGCTTGTTGAACTGTGTTCCGGGCATGGCTTGTCCATCACGTCGGTCGGTGGTTGACCTCGACCGCGTTGATGGGCCGCTGTTCGTTAGCGATTGTTTCTGTGGTGGGATTGCTTGCCTTGTGTTGTGATGGCCGGGCTTGAGTTTTGGGGCCCTGGAAATGGTGGTTTGTCTGTTGATCAGAACTCACCTTGGAGGGATCGAAAACCCATTGGAAATATGGGTCCTCGGCGAACGCTTGTTGGATAACTTCGATCGCCTCGGGAATGTCTGCTTCTGTGAGGGGAACAACTTCCACGGCCATGGTGACTGGAAGTATGGATTTGAGTTTATTTTTGAGTTGTACTCGTGTGGGTGCCAACCTTGATACAGATGAGCGTCGGAAACCTCCTATGGGCGAATAGACTTACCAGGTGAGGGTAGATATGGTTGTTCTGAGGTACAGTATGATCTATTCCCGGCAGGAAAATGTGGCGACGGCAAGGGGAAGAAATCTACGAGAATTGAGGTAAATTGGCCGGTGGTCACTGGATCATTATGAATGACAGCAGCTGAGAAAGCATCCGCTCGGCATGATCCGAAAAGGAAGCTCTATGCGGGATTCTCCACAGGGTTCTGGGCGGTAAGGACTATAGCTCTCAACGACGTCATTTCATTGCATATTCTCCTGACTACAACAGCGTCACCGTACATTTCTCTTGCTTCTCGATACCCAATATTCCTCCTTACATAGCGATGGCGAAATACACTTGATCATAGCGACCACCCACAGTGAGCGAGAGGCACTCAAAAGTAGATAAAGTTCATCACCTGCAGATATATGGAGATCCGCCCCAGAGATCAGCTCTTGAAGGTGGAGCCGATAGGGCCAACTTTAATGTTGGAATAGGCCACATAGGCGCTAGGGTTGGAGGCTTCGACCTCGCTAGGAACGCCAGACGACGTGGAACAAGTTCCACGGGCCACGCCGGGTTTGCTCGTAGACTCGTCGGTGGGGTAGTTGCTGTCAAGCCAGAGCATGTTGGCAGAGTAATCATCCCACAAGCTCATAACCAGCACCATTCCAGTCGACATGGCTTCGCCCATACCGGCGAGCCCACCATGTTTCGCGAAGCTGCCCGAGCCTTCGAACAGGGTATTCTCTGCGGTGCAATACTCCGAGTTGATGGTGTTGCCGCTGAGACCGCTAACGTCTGCGCTGGGCTGGGGGTACGTGACGCCGTCTTGCACGTAGAACCGTTTAATCTCGGATAAGGTGCCGCTGGAAGTGCCGTCATCAGTGATGAACTGGGTCACGACTGTGATCGGTTTGTTGGTATCAATTGTCTTGCCAGGGCCGTAGAAGGTGGTGTTGCCCACACGATATGGGTTGAAGTCGCAGCCGTCAGGATCACACGTGCCACTGTAGCGATCGGAGCTATATGTGCCACCGCAGGCATCCCCCGTGCATAGAGTGTTGGTCGGCGTATCGCATGGGTGAGGAGTGAGAGCCTGCGAAATGCTGTTGGACTCCCATATGTCCAGCTCTGCGCAGCAGGAGCCATGGTTTCCAGTGCCTGTATTGGCATTGTTGGTTGACGATACCCAGCCTTCGACATTGGCCTGTCCCTGGATAAACTTGAGATCCCGTGGGCATTGAGAGTCACAGTAACCAGTACCGTACTTAGCACCCGCTTTGTTGTTTGGATAGTTGGAAACACCTCCATCGGCATCCATTACCACAAAGTACAAAGCACCATTAAGACCACATGGGAGCTTGGAGACGTCCACATCGAAGGTAAACTCTTGGTTCAGCAGCTTGTAAACCTCGTAATGGGTATCGTCGGCCATCATGTAGACACGGGAACCGACGTTCTTTCCGTTGGAGTTGGTGACAAAGTTGAGACGAACCTCGCTACCGCTGGTGGTGATACCGTAAGTGTTTGAGTAGTCGGCACCATCAAGCGCACATTTCTGGGCACAATCGACATTGGTACTGCAGTAGGAGGTATCCCACTTATTGCCGGTGTAGCAATTGCTGGAGCTTCCAGTTTGGTGGACCCAACGCCAGTTGGCATCGAGGACAACAGAGCCTTGGTTGGTGCTGCAACTGCCGCCGTTACTGCATGTCTGCCAGGTCATCGAGGGATGGGTTTCGGTCTGGTAAGTCCCAACCTGCTGACCCTGGGCAGTGGTTAAAACTGAAGATAAGATGAGGGCATTGCGGCAGATCCTAGAGAGAAAAAGAGAAGCCATCTTGAGTCTGCAAAGCTTTGCCAGTGCTTGGATTCTATGAGACATATCGAAGAACTCAAGAAAGAAGCCATCCTTATATAGATGCCCTGTCCGGCTCAGACATCATTGTATCGTGCAAACTTGAGGATTCTTCCACCGGATCGAAGGACCGCCGGTCCGTTGGAGGAACAATATCTGGAGACACAAAGCAGCTCATTCTCCGTGATGAAAACAGAATAACCTCTACTGAAGCAAAGAAAAGAGCGGAAATCAGTTCGCACTGAGCCTAAACAGGTTCGTATTCCCAGTAGCTAAGACCTAGCGGCGAGCTTCACGTTGTGCGGAATCTGGACACTTTGCCCCGTAGTTTCTTGCTCCTCATCGTAATAGGAAAGGCTGCTGAATCTTGGGATGAACTAGTCATACGGACTTCTCGCACTTCTGGACCGGGCGTCTATTAGATGATCGATCAGGTGATCCGTCGTGCGTTGGAGGAAATTGTGAAGAAACAGCGGCCCTGTTTCATAACCATCGAAATTCAAGCCATAGAGCAAGGCCACAGGGTGGTATTTCCACCCATATCATCTCCTCCATACTGAATCGGATATCACCGTCTAAGCTGTAGCTATGCTTCCGCCAGACAATTCTGCTGGGTGGCTGTTCATGACCCCTCAATTAATCTAAGAGGAAAAACTGGGGAAATGAGTTGAGGTGCCATATTCAAGTGTGATGGTCTCCAGTCTGACATGCAGGAGACCACGTGCTAGTATAGCCACCTGGGACTGCAACCTCGCAATCTCCACATTTTTACCCGGTTAAACTGATATCGAAACAAGGTAACTCCGGCTTGTGAGAACTGGGCTCGTCAACCATGGCCTGACAACCAACATGCATGTTCTAGGCCACAAGATTCTCTTGTCGGTCATATAGAAGGTCAGCGGAACGGCCCTTGATCTAGTCGGGTTGGTCTCTGTTAGCGTCGTCCTATCACGTAGGTAAATATTGCTTGGTTTCCGGCAATTATATCCAGACATCCAAGTCTGTAACGGCATATGTTCCGGAAATCTTAATCTGGTCAGTCTGTACTGTCATCTCGCAGGCTAAAGTTAACACTAGTAGTGTGCGTCTTCGAATAAGATTTGCTACTTTCCCTTCACAGTCATTGTGCCGAGGCTCAATTTCGGAGGGATGTTCCCATATCACACGCCTATAGCTTCTTCATATGTACCTGTTGATTCTGTTGATTCCCCGGTAAGAGAATTGTGATTGCATAATATTTGACGTGAAAGTTATCCGAAACAATTCATACCTGTGTTTGGAGATAGCCGCCAGATTGTAGTCTCTGTAAATGCGCTGTTGCAAGCGACGCGTTCATATAAAGTACTTACAAGATCTGAATAACGAAACAGCGGTCTATATACTTTAATATCATGTAAATGTTTGAAAAGAAATTGTATCAATCGCTTGTTCAAATATGTTTGTGGAACATAGACATCACGAACTTGAGGAATGTATAGCATAGAAAAGAAACTCCAAGAAAATCAAGTTCGCTCTTGATGATGCCTTCCTTAATCCAGCGCCGGCCATCATCCTTATCCTTCTGCGCCTTATAACCCTGTAAACCCGATTTGTAACAAATATAATCCATCAGCGTACAGCGCTAATCGTATGATACCGTTAAGGGAAGTTGTCAGGTGTAAGATCAAACACCCGTGGACCCCCTTCAAGATGAAAAGAATACATTTAATTCATAACATCGTAACTCCGTGACTGCCACCTAGCCGAGAACCATCTAACGGCTTAGACGGTCGACTGGTCCAGGCGAACCCACTCCCGTGGGACGTCCATACTGCGGTTCACCCGCCCTCCAGGGGTCAAAGGCACATCAACCCGTCCGAGGCCCCGTGGGTCATCGGCAGTTTCCTCATAGCATGATAGCCGGGAGAAATAATCCTCCAGCACCGTCTCCCGGTCGTTATTGCCGACTATAGAAGTGTATTCAGGAGGCGGTGTTATGAGAGGTGGCGGTGGCGGAACATCTTCAAATGCCGGTGGAGCAAATGACGGGGCGCGGAGAAGGTGCATAGGACGCGGTGGAGGCTCATCTGCACGGTCGCTGGGCTCGTGGGCCAAATGCGCCTGGGGAGGTCGTGCCAAGCCGCCAGAGCCATTCGTGAAACTTCGGTAAACCGCTCTAGTCGGCGGTTCCTCTGCCTCAGAGAACGAAGAGTGGCCGTTCGAGCTGGCTCTATTGAGAGCGGCGGCTCCTGGACACCCACATTCGTATTCCTGGGCAGGCGGCGCAGGATCCGAATTTGGTGAGGTATACGCAGGGAGATAAATGTTAGCCTGTGTGGCCTTGCATGAAAGTAGGTGAAATGGAGAATCGATAGAGATCTCGAAATGTCTTCGCTTAGTCGGGTCTCTTTCGTCCACCTTGGAGAGACGAAGGACAATCTGAAAGAATTGCGTTAGCCATATTGCTTTCAGAACCTAATAGGTGGAAGCCCATCTTACCTTGATCCAATGATTGATCTGTATGTTTTCGTACGTTGTGTCAAAGTGTAGCTTGTGAGACTCATCCCGGTTTTTCATCTCATGACAACTCGGGAGTTGGACATTAAACTCCATTTCGGTCGGACCGACGCCGGAATCGCTAGCTAAATTTCCCAAGAGATTTGTTCGGTTCCGGTCCACAATCTCATCGCCCCTCGCAGCAGCTGCACGATGATCCCAGTCAATCCCACCACCTGCCGTGACGCGCATTGAGCTGCCTGGGTATGTACTCGTGCTAGCTGAATCAGCTCGTTTCTCGAACAGTAGCACCTTCTTGGCCGGCTGGAAGCGGTGGACGCTCTTGTCTGCCGTCCAATGCTGTATGTTTTCCGTTACATAGACTTTAATCCGGTGGCATTCGACTTTGGCGAGCGGTGTTAATTTAAATGCAATGGGGACCTGGCTGCCTAATGGGAAGGATTTCCCTGAGATAACGATGTCATAATGCAATTGGTCTTCCCAGTTGCGGGAAATAGCGATCGGCTCGACCTGTTCCAAGGAGCCCTCAGCCGGCGTGCGAATGACCGGCACTTCAAGGTTACCTAGAAGATTGGGGCGGAACGCGCCTGATCGTTCCACGATGGCTTCCAAATCATACCGAACATAACCTAGATCTGTCTTGATAGTCTCTGGAAGGGAGCCATCGATCGTGAACTCGAAATTATACAGGTAATCACCGACGGGAAACATGCGGTAGTTGCGCTGTGGATGAGCGACTACGCTAGGGGGCGGATCGTTCTTCCCGAAGCTGCGAGAATGATTGGATTGAAGAGAAAGGCGTTTAAGCTCCTTGCTCGTAGGCTGGCCATTACTGAGAGAGGTTGAGGATCCAGATTTTGAGAAGATTTCGCGGGTAATAGTTACTGGGCTACCATCCTTGCCAGTAACGGAGGTGACCGGTTTAGCATGCTGATAAAAGTTTGCTCCGTAGTCATTCTGCGGCAGAACCGAATCACCGTGATTGAAATACATCATACCATGGGTGACCAGGTCCTTCTTATCATGGTAATGTACCTTTTTGGGTGGTATTCCTGCAGAGAGGCAAAAGTCTAGTTAGCGTGCGCACTTAGAAAATCATATTAACCATGGTTGTTGGAAACCCACCCTCAGGCCAATCGGTTTGTGCATGCCCACGAAAGCAGATCGATATCTTCTTGATCTTGACGCTCTTGGTGACCTTGAGATGCAACTGACCACGTAGAATGGCGAATTTCTTGGTGCTCGGGTCATTATGATCGTATCCCTGCAGGTATAGCACAGGCTCCGTGAGGGCAATGCCCACTGTGATACCACTTCCTGTTGCAACAATTTTCTCGTGGCGTAGCGTCGGAAAAGGTCCCATCGAGTCCGATGACGGCGCACTCGTTACGGACCCCGCAGAAGACTGGTTTACCGATCCGGTAGAAGAGGAGTGGGAGCGCATTCTACCCGTTCTTAAATTGGCTCCTAAACTAGCAGAGGCGAGCATTCGTGCATCTTCGGGAGACAATACGATCTCGGAGACCGGACGAGGACGCTGTGTACGGGACATTGAGCGGATCGATGGTGGCGATTGAGCGCGAACGGAACCCCCCAGGCGGAGGAAACGCTTTGCGTTCTCGCGTGGACCCGCCAACTTCCTAAGAATTGAAGCGCGGCGATTGGTCTGTTTGGGGAAATTGGCGCCAATGACGGCCGATGGGTCGACTGACCGACGATGTTCCGCGCTAGAGCTTGTATGACCGGACGATAAAGATTCCGGGGGACTACAATGTAGTTGGACAACCGGACTCGTGGTCGTGACCGAAAGGTCCTGCTGTAGAGGAGTAATATGAGCGGTTGTCATTGTGAAAGACGCTGATTCAGAAGCATAATTGATCGGAAATTTTATTTTTCAAAGGAAGAAACAATTTCGGATCATCAGCGTCTCAGTCCCTTTTAAGTGAAAACGGAAAGGGAAGGGAGCGATGGGGCTAAACTGAAACGAGCCTCACTTTCTAGAAGCAAGTTTCAAAAGAAAGGAAGCGAAGCAGGGCTAAAGAAAGAGAAACGCCGGATTGAAAGGTGAAAAAAAGGATATAAAAAGAATGAAGAGAGAAAGAGCCAGGCAGGGAGTAAGTAAAAGAACGACTTACCCTGTACTCCGTCCTCGGCGGCTCGCAATAAGAACAAGGGTTGAAAACGAAAAAAGCAAAACCCAAAAGTAAATATGAGGTACCAGATATTTTCAGGTCGCAGAGTTTAACAAAGCGCAGTCGTGACGCGCATTCAAATGCGACTAACTGGGGGGGCCTTCCAATTTTTTTTTTTTTATCTGTCTCTTTTTTTTGGTTACGGTCCTTCGTTTTTATTGCAACCTTTTCCGTTTTGGCAGATGATCGACCGGCCGAACGCAAGGGAGCAGACACACGGGGCGGTACGAGGAAGAAAAATGCGGAGAGTTTGGGTGTTGTGAGTGAGGAAAAGAGGAGAAGTACTCATGAAGTACCGTTGACAAGAAGAATAAATTGATAATTGGAGATGAATGACAGGATGATCAATCAGTTCGTAGCAAATGATCAACCAAGGGACCAGTCCAGAAGGGCCGATAAAATCGCGGGGAGCAAATGTTCAGTCGTTGTCGTTGTTGGTTGATACTACGAATCATTTCCCCAAAGCCAATGCGATGGTCATACCAAACCCGATGGGCGACCAGACCAACTGATGACGGCACCGATCCGGCGACAAGAATGAGGCGGTGCGCTTTGATTCCTTGGGCACAAGACACGAGCAATAAGAACTTCAAACAGGGTGAAGGGGGAAGAGAAAAGCAAATTACAGAGGGAAAAGATGCAGGGAACGAATGATTTGAATAAGATTTCAGATGATGACGCGGAGTGGTTCGTTGTTGCCGGCGATCCGTGGATAATGATTTAAACTGCTTTTGCTCTCGACTACGAGTTCATTCCCTTGAAGCTCATTTTCCCTCATTTCGTCTCATTGGACTTTTACTGGTACGCTAAAGGGAAATCCTACCGGTCAGTCGCTTTGAGTTGTATTTTTATTTTTATTTTTTTTATTTTTTCCAATTTTGAGTTAAATTTTTTATCTCCATGTTAATAACCAGGAAGCTTTTGTTGTCTTCTTTCTTTAATTGAGAGTGAACGGAAGTACACGGAGTAATCATAGTAATAATATGGATGCCTCGTGGTTCTAACCGGCGTCTTATCACCACCGTATAACTCAATCCAATATTCCAATCTTGTTCTTGTTCTTGTATCTCCTATGACGCGACAGGGAAATTAGAAAGAGCATGTGACAGCGATCTCTGCATCCTTCATGTTAATTTAAGTACTAGTCTACTACTACTACTACTACTACTACTACTACTACTACTACTACTACTACTACTACTACTACTACGCCTCCTCTCAGGTAACTCGGAGTAATACTTCCACAAAAGTTTTCACGGAGAGAACTCACAAGTCGACTTGACGAACCCATCCCTGTATTGGATTAGGCTTTTCTTCCCTAGTCGGTTGGAGCCAAGAGTGAACCAAGTCCCTTTGACAACCCAAAGCTGGGAGGGTGATGACGTTTTTAACCGTAGATTTCTCGGTGCCGAGAAAGCAGAAACCAAAGATGGTGGCTAGATTCTTCCATGGCGGATATTACGGCACCACGGGATCAAGAGCCTATGTGAGACTGTAACTTCCGCGGAAGAAAGAACACATAAATCAAAAATCAAAAATTAATGTGACAGGGCGAGGAGAGGGTCTGAGAGTCCATCTGTCAAGCATTTTCGGCACTTTGACCTGTCGTGTGTGTGCGGGGATGCGTCCCCAGTGGGCGTGTGATTCATAACTGCAGCGCAAATCGAGCAGTGATATCATAAGAGATGCATCGCTTTAATTTCGGACGCCTCGGTCACCATAACTACTAGTAGTAACTAATGCTAGTACTCCGTAGTCCCTTACTATTCGCTTGTCTAATGACTGTCAGATGTGCTGATCCCGTTAGTCATAGCAAATCAAACCGCGTTGGGACCTTATGAGAGTCTGGATAGTTATGTTACATCGTCGGTACCTTTTGGTAGGGCAATCAAGGTAGGGTTTTAGAGAGAGGTAAAAAAAAATAAAATAAAATAAAATAAATAAAGAATAAAGAAAAAAAGCAATTATAGAGAGAGAAGACGAAAGAAGAACGCTAGAATCAAATGCTTGATGGTCTTATACGGCGGATCAAGTGCCTTAGTTAATCGCTGAATAAGGTCCCTTGCTTTGGACCATTTGAAGATGATTTAGGCATCCATTGACTTGGAGATTGCACAGTAGTACGTATCGAGCCAGAAGACACACGGGACGTAGATGAGACCGCATAATTCCGCCAGATTGGAATGAAGGAATTGCATTCCATTCCAGGATCGTGCAATTATTTTCCGAAGATGAGTTAATCTGTTTTCTAGAAGCCGAGAGCGGTTTGATCTGGTTTGATCTTCCACGAGATTTCCACGAGCCGATGACCTCATCGAATGTCCATAGAATGTTCATGCCCAACTCAGGGCAGTTTGTACCTTAAAGTCCCTACTTTTAACTTAGTAGTATTCAAAACAAACACACGTTTTGGGAAGAGTTTCTTTCTTTTTCTTTTTTCCTTTTTCCCCAACGTTTTTACTCCTCTTGCCAACCTCACCGACCTCAGCCCTCAATGGCAGTGCTCAATTCGGAAAATATCACGAAGCTACGCATGTCCGAACGTACACGAAGCCCCTTGCGGCGGTTCTACATGGCCAACAATGTTACGTGACCTGTGACCCAAGCGAACATGTCTGCTCAGCCTTGTGGCTCCGGTAGAGTTTATCTCACTTAGAGTTGATATTACATACCAGGTAGATCGGCGAAAGTGACGAACTATCATACATCGTTACGTTCTCAGGTACGACCGCCACCCCTTGCATGAACCTTGCCATGTGTCTCGGCGAGTGAGGGGAGATCAAGGTCGGTAACAAAGTAGAGTTCTCTCGTTTGCCTTCATGAAGCGTTGTCTATAACCAATAATCGTTGCCATCATGAGTAGTAAAACCCCCGCCAAAACCATCCCCGTCGTCCATAGGATAAGCGTTAGCCCTAAGTAAACCAGCTGTCATCAAGCTCGTTCATGTTCATTAAGCTATCGCCTTCCAGCATGCTGGGGTCTCCAACATCTCCACTACCAAAGTTCTCATTATCCATGAATAAGTCATCGAAGCTAGATTCCCCCGGACCCATAATATCTTCGGTGGGGTTGCCTTGCTGCCCCTCTGGAGCCCCGGCCGGAGCGGAGAATGCCTCGGTCTTCTGCAATTCTAGGTCGAACATATCTCCCCCAGTTGGGATGTTGGCCGCACCATCCTCCAATCCAGGGACTTCAGTAGTCGTGTTCCCACTCTGGTCAACCCCCTTCTCCTGCTTGGCGGTACCAGCTGTATTTGTAGTACCAAGGTTGGATCCCGACAAGAAGTTCTCGTTCCCAAGGTCGTCATCCCCAAAGTCTAAGTTCAGATCAAAGTCATTCGCCCCGCCAGTATCATCGAGAACTGAATCAAAATTGATTTCACTGGGCCTAGACTGAGACTGATTGGGACCAACTGCAGCAGATTCGGCTGGTTTCTCTTCTTTCACAAGGGTTTCACTGGAGTTCTGCTGACCAGCATCGAGGCTTGTATGTGATTGCACGGTGTCAGCCTTGCACGGTTCTGATTGGGCTTGATTTGTGTCAACTGCTGTTGCCTCCGCCTGTGGCGCAGTTTCGGGGTCTTGTATGGTCTCTGATTGACTCATGACAACATCTTCGGCTGGTTGCAGTGCGGCCTTTTGGGCTGCAATTGCCTCGTAGTCCCTCTCTAGGAACGTCTTGGCGATGAACTAATGTCGGTCAGTAAGATCAGCGAACCATGTACCCTCCTTTGGTCTACGGAACTGTAAAGACATACAATCTGCTCAGACAGGTTGTCCAGCGCGCTCTGAAATTGCTCATGAGCAACTGGGATTGAGCGCTTGAGTTGGGCCCTGGATTGCGTAGAGCCCCCTGATCGAAAAAAGCGGCCGGTTTCGATAAGCTGAGGAGGATCAGTGCTTTTGTGCTACAATAAACTTGTCCATGAGAGTGTTACCGTTTGATTGACCATTGCCGTTAAAACGGCCAGAGAATCTGGATTTGACAAATTCGAAGTAGCCATAGTCACTGTGGCAGTGTCGCGTTGTATTGGATGTACTCTGCTGGAGGATGATGACTGGATGAAAGCAAAAGATACGAACTACTCCGAGGCTAAGGGGTTCTGTTAGTTGATCAAGTCAGGGCCGCAGCTGACGCAAGTTGTAACAGGGGTGCCTGAAAACCTGGAATGAGACGGGAGATAGATCAAACGCAGCAACTTCAATAGCACTCCCGCCAGGCAGGTACCTGAGCAGGTACCACTGGTTTCTGAGACCACATGAGACCAATGAAAGGGCCAGGAGGAACGCAATCATGACAATGTAAGATCGTAGGCAATTTTGACGTTATGCACAAAAGGACAAAGAATATCATTACCTACCGCAAGAGCGAACCCAAGGACCCTGGCCTAATGTTTTCGAACGATAGGTCGAATCGATGAGCAGTGGAGGAATTAAGCGCCTTACCTGAATGGAATCAATGGAAAGCGACCCGTCAAGGGAGGACTAACGGAAAGGGGATTAGTGCGCCCCTCACCCCAAGCGGCTCTTGACCATCCAAACTCCTCGTTCTTTTCTCCATTCAGACTCCCGTCAGGTCAGATCATCGCAGCTTTTCTTTTCCCCTGTTTCCATTTTCATTTCATTTCATCTCTCGCGCTGTCCATATCGCACTTTTCGCTGGCGTCGAGACCTGAGTGATTGGGGTTTTCTTCCCTTTTGTTTTTTGCTTTCCTATCTCTTTTCTTTCCTATTCTTTTTGCATCCATTTCCTCCAGCTCTCTCGTGTTCTAACCCCCCGAATCTTAAGCTTTTTTCCTCCTGTTTAACTTGTTGGGAAGAAAGCCGTGTTTTGAGTCGTCTGGATTCTAGCGCTTCTTCATCCGTCACGAAGCTGTTGCCTCACCCTTTCTAATTTCTTTTCTTTTTCCTGTCGTTATTTTTGACGACTGCGCTTCCTTGTATGCTCCACTAATTTCCTTTTCTTTTCCTTCTCCCTTTTTTCCCTTTTTTTCCCCTTCCCTGTTTTGTCCTCTTTTGTTCTTCTGGGCGTTAGATCCCCGCGTCGCTTTCCGCCTTTCGACCTTAAACCAATTCGGTGACTGCGTAACGTTCTGCATCGCCCCGTCCTCAAAAAGATTCTCATCACTCACCCTCACCCATTAAGCGCTAGCAACATTCATTGACTTGTGCATTATATTGTTTCAGTGATCAGTTTTCTTGTATATTGCGGCTTGTGATCTTTCAACAATGGCTGATAACGTACCCGCTCAAACTCCTTCGAATCTCCCTCCGCCTCCGCAGGCCTCTGCTGCTCCAGGTCAGCAGTACGACGGGGCCCAGGGTAACGGCCAGGCCAATCCTTCTCATATGCCGCCGCCCCCTCGTCCTCCGGTTGTGATTCCGCAGAATACCAATCCTATTCCCACGGCGATCACCTCTCCGATGTCTGGGAACATGATGTCCCCAACCAGCGCCGGCGGGTACGTGCGCCGAGCTGCCCCAGAGCCAAACAAAAGAGCTCTTTATGTTGGCGGCCTTGACCAACGGGTCACTGAGGATATCTTGAAACAAATCTTTGAGACTACTGGACACGTTGTCAGCGTGAAGATCATCCCTGATAAGAACGTGAGTTCTGTGCGTCGTCATCGGCATATTTGTCAACAGCCCAAGGTACATCAACTCACGTACTAACTACCGCAGAAGTTCAGCAGTAAAGGATACAACTACGGCTTCGTTGAGTTTGACGATCCTGGCGCTGCCGAACGAGCCATGCAAACTCTCAACGGGCGCCGCATTCACCAATCGGTATAGTCATTCGAGCCACCTATACGTTCTAGAACCACATCTGACGGGGTTTGCAGGAAATCCGTGTCAACTGGGCTTACCAGTCCAACAGCACGAACAAGGAAGATACTTCGAACCACTTCCACATTTTCGTTGGAGATCTGAGCAACGAAGTTAACGACGAAATCCTGCAACAGGCTTTCTCAGCCTTCGGTTCGGTTTCCGAGGCCCGTGTCATGTGGGACATGAAAACTGGTCGTTCCCGTGGCTACGGTTTTGTTGCCTTCCGCGACCGTGCGGATGCAGATAAAGCATTGGGATCGATGGACGGCGAGTGGCTCGGGTCTCGTGCTATTCGCTGTAACTGGGCGAATCAAAAAGGACAACCCTCCATTTCTCAGCAACAAGCGATGGCGGCCATGGGAATGACCCCAACAACGGCTTTCGGTCATCATCATTTCCCTACTCATGGCATTCAGAGCTACGACATGGTTGTCCAGCAAACCCCACAGTGGCAGACCACGTGCTATGTGGGTAATCTCACCCCTTACACCACGCAGAACGACCTTGTCCCGCTGTTCCAGAACTTTGGTTATGTTCTGGAAACTCGTCTGCAAGCGGATCGCGGATTTGCGTTCATCAAGATGGATAGTCACGAGAATGCCGCTATGGCTATCTGCCAGCTCAACGGGTACAATGTTAACGGGCGTCCCTTGAAGTGCAGCGTATGGTCTTCCCTACTTCTCTTACCTTGATGTCGTTTGGCTAACTGTCGTAGTGGGGTAAGGATCGTCCTCCTACTGGCCAGTTTGACAACTTCTCTGGTCAACAGGGCAATTCGCCCTTCAATAATAGTCCAGCCCCGTATTTTCCTCAGTACGGCGGACCCGGTGGACCTATGACCCCTCAAGGTGAATTTGCTCATATCCTTATCCAACTTTCGGTTTATGACTAATGTGATAAACTATAGGTCCGAACCCAGCTGGAAGAGGCTGGGATCAGTCCGGAATGGGCGGTCAGAACTATGGCCAGGTCCCAGGAAATGCAGGTTATGGCCGCGGACAAGCTGCCCCTGCCTCTGGCTGGAACCAGGCCAACAACGCTAATTTTGGGAATGGCTTTGGAGGCTACCAAGCGTAGCCTATTGTCCAGTATACTTCGCTGCATGCCGGCCCTATCGAAAGTTCCTTAGGTGGACAATCGAGCATAAACAGGGCTGCCTGTGTCAACGACTTTGTTAAGAAGAGGCTCTTTCCTTCTCCCTTTTTACTTTTCTCCTCTCCTTTCCCTTCCCGTTTAATTTTTTCGTGCTACTACATTGTCTTCACCTTTTATTTTTCTTTTATCGTGCTCCCTTTTTTCATGACTGTTCCTTACTAAGTGGATTTCTAAGCGCATCTCCCATTCTCAAATGCTTCTCTTTGAAATGAAATTTGTGTGTTATCGTACACCCAATACCCCGAGTCCACTTCGTTGAGTCAATTTTCTCATGCTCTTTGCTTTCCATGAATGTGCGCTACTTTTATTAGGAGCTTCTTGGACTTTCGATTCAAGCGTTCTGCGGAATAAACTAAAAGTACCTATTCTTGTTTCCTTATGTCTCTTGCTCCCTATCTATCTTGGATTATTATTTCTTGATAAGTCGCTTTCTATGAGTTTATATCGTATTCGTTTAGTATGTATGTCTGGCCTATGAATGGGCCCTTGTGTCTTTACGCTCACATGCCAAGTTCCTTTTCTGGTTTGATAGCGGTCTTGCTTTCTCAGCTCATCTATTCAGTGACCTTTCTCGTTTCAAGTTTATCAATACCTCGCTAACAAGCTTAACGCGTCCCCGGACTCCCGAGGCCTCTATGCGTTGCATCTCGACGGTACTTTTTCTCATGCTTACTTTATGATACCATCCTTGAGACCATTGTTATTCTCGGTCCAGATTACGACTTGATGCCCTGGAGTTTCGGATATCTTTTCTCTTTTACTGCCTTGGATCATTTAGTTAGCAGACACATGACGGCTATCGGCAACAAGTACAATTTGAGAACTACTGCTGTATGGATAATGACTTGATCTTTTTCTTCCACGATAGTTCTCTGAGTAGTAGCGGTCGCCTTCAAGATAGTCTGCCGAATGAGTAGAACATTGGCAATGGCTCGGATAAGCTAGCCGAAACCCATGGATGAATAGTACCTGAGATGAAGGTACCGCCTCGGCGGCTCGGCTGGCTTGGCTCGGGCACCGTCACGCCCCCCTTCCTTACTCTCACCATAACCATCTTACTTAATGGAATCTGCCAGCACTAACCACGAAGTACAATCCTAGAAACATAAAACTGGATATCGATGGCTAATGGCCAGCTGAGCTAATACGCCCAGCTTGCGTCAATGGAAAATGCAAGCGACAACAGCAGAGAGGCACTATCGTTGGATAACGATGACCAGCTCTCCGGACGGACGCGCTCAGAGAGCGCAAGCAGCGGACACAAGCGCAGCTCATCCGGCTCACTATTATCCAAACTCTCTTTCCTACGCGTGATACAAGCGACTCATAACACCCCGGAGCGGGCTCATTCCGGCATCGACCGTGACGATGGCGATGGTTTTGGTTCCAGTGCACGGGGAGGCAGGGCAATGGCTAGCGCACTACAACAGCGAAGAACACGAAGGAGGAGGGGCTCACTACGAAAAACCGCCCTATTAGGCACGCGATTCGAATATCGAGATAAAAAGGCCACCCGAGCACCGATCGACATGCCACGGGCAGATGTCATCGGACATCAGCAACAGATGGACCAACAGCAACAGCTTATCACAGGCTCGCGAATGCAACAGCCGTTTCCTGGCCCAGTTTCCCTAGACCAATCTGTCGTACCTCACGGAAATGCGGAACAAGATGGTCATCAGGACGATATGATATGGGAAGGTTTCATGAATGCGCCGCCAAAGTCGCTGGATCAATCCGCTCAGCATCACCGGCAGAATCACTCCCAAAATAGTATCCTTGGTGGAGAGATAACTACTGATGACGAGGATATTGTGTCTTTTCCTCGTGCGAAAAACACAAATGTCGCTGTTGCTGCCGCCGGAGGCTTACATCTTCAGCCCGCTTCTTCGAGCTCGGATTCCTATTATGCGCTTTCGGCGGACTCTACGTACCGATCTATGCATCGTACCAAATCTCCTCTTGCGACGCATGCGGTTGATATAACTAGTAGTCAGGATATGAACTGGGATTATTCGGAGACGGAGTGGTGGGGCTGGATTATTCTGATAGTGACATGGCTTGTTTTTGTAGTGGGAATGGGCAGTTGTTTTGGTGTCTGGAGCTGGGCTTGGGATGTTGGAGAAACTCCCTACGCGCCTCCGGAGCTTGAGGATGACCCAACACTCCCCATCATTGGGTATTATCCTGCTCTAATTATCTTGACAGCCGTCATGTCGTGGGTGTGGGTTGTGGTTGCATGGGTGGGCATGAAATATTTCAAGCATGCCAATATATCGGGTGACGATACATAATGTCTACTGTTCTTGTATAAGACCATTTCTTTATCTTTGTATTGTAATGTTTTAAACGCCACGATGCCAAATCTGAAACTCAAGACACCCAATGTAATAACCTAATTTCTAACTATAACCCCGAAGAGACCCCGTCACGAAAGCTATGTGTGCTAAGATTAAATGATGTACCCCGTATCAAAGACAAGAAAGAAAAATAGCCCAACCAATACCAACGCCAATGACCACAAGTGTTGGGTAATCATTAAGTCCAGCTTAATACCTTGAAGCGTGCGAAAGCCCTCAATGTGAAATAGCACATTTGTTAGCGAGCTCTAGTTGGTGCTGGGCTAGTCCAGCGTGATCGTCTACTCTGGCACCGTTGACGCTAATTGCAGGAGCCTTCGACTCAGTGTTCTGAGGTTGGACTGTTGTACCGGGTGCCGTGCTAACGAGGCCCTTCGACACGGCATAGCAGGATGAGCGGTCGTGGTTCAAGTCCTCGCTGTAAAAATCATCCATGATGGGATGTAGAAGGACCGTCTGCTTATGGATAGTGACAATCGAGTTCGCGGGAACCGAAACCCAATTATCTAGAGAAGTTAGCCTCGAATTTTGTGGACTGGGTAGGCTGTAACTTACGTCTCTCAAACGTAATCGGCTCGCTTGCCACCAGAACAATGTCGGCCCCCTTATCGTGACGTTCCATCTTGAAGTGACCTTTGACCTTTCCTTCCTTCCACTTGGTACCCGATGAGAAGTACAAACTGGCAGGTTCATCCGTCTTGCTGCTGATATACCGCGTACAAACCACCGTATGGCCATCCGTCACAGCAAAATTGAGCAAGCTACGGGTCTCAATACCAGAGACATTATGTCTCTTGGGTATATCCCTAATAAACTCATTGATCTTTGCGATTGTCTTAACCATCACCCGGCGCAGGAGCGCCTGTCCGAAACCCTCCGGTCCGGGATCCGAGCTCGGATCAACGCCCTCCTTCTCCAAAAGGTCAAGGAACAACGCAAATGCCCACTCGCTATCTGTGCCACCTTTCACGCCCAGATACCAGCGATCCGCGAGCGAATCGCCCAGCGGCCGCTTGATATACTGCCAGCCACCCACGTTACCGTTGTGCATCCACATCAACGAGTTGTGTTGGAACGGGTGGCAGTTGTTATCTGATAGGGCCCCTTCTGTGGTTGCGCGCACATGCGCGAAGATCAGATTGGAGCATGTTTTAGATGCTAACCGCTCGAGATTCTCACAGTTCCAGGCTGGGAGTGTGGATGTGAAAATACATGGCTCAGGGCCGAGCTTGGGGTCCGTGTAGAACCCTACTCCGAAGCCATCGCCGTTTACTGGACGGCGGTTATCCTATAATCAGCGAGTTAAGTTATATTTTAATTATACAGAAAAGTTCTGCGTAAGGTCTCCGGATTATGATCCATGTAACTTACCAGTCTAAGACGGGAATCATAGGATTGAGTCAGAATTGAATGACTGGGCTCTGTTACTAGTTTGCTGAGACGTATCTCATGTCGGCCCTTGTATACCTGATGAAAATAGCGGTCAGTTGTATGACGCATAGAAATAGTATAGATTGATTTACCAGAAAACGGCACATAACGGGAGAAGTGATAAAGCTCTCTCTAGAGGAGCTTCTATGTTTTGCGACCAGGAAAACAACGATAAATCGGTTCCAAGAAAGGGATATAGCTACGTAGCCGGAGTACGGTGTAGCAGTTCTATTGCCCGGCGGCCGAAGTCGCAGCTTCTTGGGAGGTTTAAAGATGCGTTTTGCTCCACGATTGGCAAAGATAAAGCCCAACAACCACGAAACAAGAAGAAAACTGTTAAAGTGTAGAATTGATTCAATTGAATAATTAAGGATCTTCAGGAGTCAGACATATAAATATATGTACGTCTGTGCTTCAGTAATACCTGAGGCGCAAATGTCGCCATTTCATCCACACGTGACTCACACAGAACTATACGGACGGCGAGGCGGCCATTAGCGCAGGTCACGAGGTTCTCGGTGCCGGGGTTCGGTTCGTCTTCGCGTGGGACCGCCATCGATGACATCCTATTATTTTGTGCTACTGCTATTGTTCGACGCACCAGCAACCTAAGTCTACCGCCGTGGCTTCTAGCCCGGAGATGACCGATTCTATCCTTTCAATCCACTTAATGTGTATGCGATTTCGAGAACCATGAGCGGGAGAATTCTCTCCCACCGTCTTGTTCCGCTCTTGCGGACGGGCTTTTTGGCCCGCCATGTCCATAACGCTGGTGCAAGGACCGGAGGTCTTCTACGTTCAGATGGCAGCGCTGCACTTCGAGGACGCGCCTGGCCTGTCGGTGCGAACTCGATTCATAATGTCCCCGCTGTGCGGGGGATCTCTTTTGCGAGGATTCTTCCGAAGCTGGCACTAAAATTAGTGAAGGTGCCCGCTATGCTTGGAACGGCTACAGTAGCTGGATTAGCTTATATTCAATATCAAACTACGCGTACGTTCCTATCCTCCAAGTTCATGACCTACTAATCTAATTTTCTTGATTACTATAGAGGCAGGAAACTATGCTATTGATGTGTTGAAACGCGCGGGGGAATCGGCCGGTGACGCTGCTTCATCCATTTTCTCCGAAATCCAAAATGTGGCCGAACAGACACAGCGTGGCTGGCAAAGGACTACAGATAGTGTGGAAGTTCCTGAATGGTTGCAAAACATTCTAGGTTTCAGTGAGGGTTCCCAAAATGACGGTTCCGGAGGAGGAGGACAACCCCCAAGAGAAAGCCGGGCTGGTGCCGCTGCAGCTGCTGGGGCGGCGGCTTTGGGGTACGACCAAGATGATGGGCACGCCCGATTGACCAGAAATGCGGAGGACGACCAAATGATGCTCCTTACTCGTAAAATGATCGAGATCAGGAACATACTTCAAGCCGTTGGCCAGTCAAACACGCTCACAATGCCATCGATTGTTGTCATTGGTTCGCAGTCATCGGGCAAAAGCTCCGTTCTCGAAGCCATCGTTGGACATGAATTTCTTCCCAAAGGCTCGAATATGGTTACCCGGCGGCCGATCGAACTTACTTTAGTCAATACTCCCCACGCACAAGCAGAATATGGAGAATTTCCGGCCCTCGGTCTAGGAAAGATAACCGACTTTTCTTCGATCCAACGCACCTTGACCGACCTTAACTTGGCAGTCCCTGAGAGGGATTGTGTCAGTGACGACCCGATTCAACTTACCATCTATTCTCCTAATGTCCCCGATCTTTCCCTCATTGATCTCCCAGGCTATATCCAGGTTTCCGGCCAAGGTCAACCTCCGCAGTTGAAGCAAAAGATCTCTGATCTATGTGACAAGTATATCCAAGCGCCAAATGTCATCTTAGCCATATCTGCGGCAGATGTCGATCTGGCCAATTCGACAGCGTTGAGAGCAAGTCGCAGGGTAGACCCTAGGGGTGAAAGGACGATCGGTGTCATCACAAAGATGGACCTTGTCGACCCGGAACGTGGCTACAGCATTCTTACTGATAAGAAATACCCTCTTCGCCTGGGCTACGTGGGTGTGGTCTCGCGAATCCCTCAGACGACCGCTTTGTTTTCCTCTCGAGGAAGTGGCAACATCACGAGCGCGATCATCAAGAATGAAAATGCTTATTTCTCTTCTCATCCATCCGAGTTTGGACCTCAGGCAGAGGTATCGGTTGGCGTTGGAACGTTGCGAACCAAGCTTATGCATGTTCTTGAACAGACGATGGCATCTAGCCTAGCGGGTACTAGGGACGCTATCAGTCAGGAATTGGAAGAAGCCACGTACGAGTTCAAGGTTCAATATAATGATCGTCCGCTGAGCGCAGAGTCTTATCTCGCTGAGAGCTTGGACAGCTTCAAGCACTCCTTCAAGGCATTCGCGGAGAACTTTGGCCGTCCTCAAGTGCGCGAGATGCTGAAAACTGAGCTCGATCAACGCGTCATGGACATCCTCGCTCAGAGATATTGGAACAAGCCGATCGACGACTTGAACCCTCCGATGCCTGAGTTGGATCCTCTCATTGACCTTCCTAAGGCCGACCCGGAGTCAATGTATTGGCACCGTAAGCTCGACGCGTCCACATCCTCATTGACGAAACTGGGAATCGGCAGACTTGCTACGACTGTTGTTGCGAATGCGATCCAGAATCATGTTGAGTCATTGTTGGCCAACTCTACCTTCGCCTCTCACCCGTATGCTCAAAAGCAGATCGTGGATGCTTGCAGTAGCATCTTGAATGATCGATTCTTCAGCACCAGCGATCAAGTCGAGAACTGCATCAAGCCTTATAAATACGAAATCGAAGTCGAAGACCCGGAGTGGGCGAAGGGAAGGGAAAACATAACAAGAGTGCTTAAGGATGAGCTTAAGGCGTGCGAGGCGGCTCTGAAACGTGTCGAGGACTCCGTTGGAAGGAGAAAGATCAAGGATGTGATGTCATTCATAGACAAGGTCAGAAAAGGCGAAGTGGTCTTGGAAGGCGACGGCGCTGGTGGTGCAGGTGGATTCAGTTCTGCCTTGCTAGCCACAGGTATGTCTATATCCCCCATGCTACCAACATATGACTTGAAGCTAATCAAAAACAGGCCGGGAAAGCGCCTTCCTGCGCGATCGGGCTGATCTCCTCAAGATGAGACTTCTCGCCGTCCGCTCCAAGCAATGTGCCAGCAAGAAGAACAAGTACCACTGCCCCGAAGTCTTCCTCGATGTCGTCGCAGACAAGCTCACCTCAACCGCGGTACTATTCCTCAACGTCGAGCTCCTGTCAGAGTTCTACTACAACTTCCCTCGAGAGCTGGACATGAGACTAGGCCGTCACCTCTCCGACGCAGAAGTAGAACGCTTCGCACGCGAGGACCCTCGCATCCGGAGACATCTCGACGTTATCAAGAAGAAGGAGCTCCTCGAACTAGCCCTTCAAAAGATCGAAAGCATCCGCCAGTTGGATGGTCGCAGCAAGCATAGAAACGCCGATCGCCCCCTGTCCAAAGAGCAGAGAAATCGTGGATGGAACCTGTTCTAATTAAATAGATCCCTTCCCCCACTACCTACTACTTCGCTCCCTCTCCTGCCTCTCTTTCGTTGCTCCCGACACGTTACATTACGTTCCCTTCGTCTTCCCTCTCTTTCCGCCTCTTACCTAGCTTCCTGTATACCATACCACCAATAGGGTCCGTTTATAGCTTAAGAATCACTTCAGGATAGGCGTTAGCACAGCGAGTGCTTGGTTTATTCATTCTTTCATTGTACCTCTCTCCCTTATCAGACGTTTATGTGAAAAATTATCTAGCATCGATAGAAATATCTACATTCCACATAATGCAAACCTACCATCTGACTCAAAATAACCCATAAATACCGAAAAGATTCCCAATCAGTGTGGAGAGAACCCCATGTATAAATTATAATAATACACGGCATCCCTACCAACGACAAATAACAATTCAAAGATAGGAAAATTAAAGGAAGATAAAATGAACAAAAGAAAGAATATAGGATGATTATGGCCAGATCTAACATATCTAAACAAACAGTAACCCCACAACCGGTCTATCTATTTCGTACACAGAGGTCAAGATTAATGCTTTTTGTTCTTCTCTTCTTTTTCCATTTCCAGCATGCCTTGGGGGTATCCTTCAAGGCGGGTCTCGTGGGAATTTCAGGTGGGACCTTCTAGATAGATGTGGAAAGAGGGAGATGGGCATTGACGGAGTGAATGATGAGTGTCCCATTCATTGTTTAATTGGGGGGGATAAAGAAACGAGAAAAGAGAGATGGTAAAGGGTCATGTGAACGGGCATCAAAAGGTAGAATGGCAGAATAAACCGGGGAAAACAAAAAAAATTCTCGCTCCGAAATCATAGACGTAGCATATCTGCTGTTTTGGTGGTACAGTTGGTTCCAAATGTAATTTGCGAGAGATTGGTTTACTCCCGAGAGACGTCACGACCGAACATCTTGGCCTTGACCCAGTCGACGGCGACCAGCACACGGTTACGAGCTGTTAGGTATGTTAGCACGGGTACTATTTTGTATAGGTGTGGTGAATGGATCACTTACTGCTGAAGCACATGCTCAGGTAAGCACTGCGCCAGAAAAGATAGGTCATGGTACCACCACTTGCGATGTTGCCGCTCAGCCAGCTGATGTCTGCAACCGCACGCTCCTTTCCGATATACGCCAGACTTCCCTGGTGGGAATACTGGAAGGGACCAATCTGCTTGGTTCTGCGCAATTGCTTCTGGCGTTCGCGGATCTCATCGAAGATCTGGTTGCGCTCCTCGGGGCCCTTGGCCTGTGCTTGAGCCTCCGACAGCTGCTTCAGGTCATCCTCGATGGCCTCGGTCTTAGCCATAGTGTTGAAGAGACGAGCAAGGAAAGCACCTTCCTGACTAGCAACCTGAGCAGTGGGGGCATAGTTGGTGATGGCGCAGTCACCGACGGCCCAAACGTTCTCGGCACCGTTGACAACCAGGTATTCGTTAACAGCGAGACCACGGCGCGAGTTCTTCTGGGCGGGGAGCTGGCTCATAAGGTCCCGGACAACAGGGCGGACGGCGTTACCGGTAGCCCAAACCAGGAGACCGTAAGGGATGGTTTCCAATTCCTTGGTTCCGTCGGGCTTAGTGACCTCAGCCTCGATGTACTTATCGGTCACATTCTTGACCATGGTCTTGGTGCGGATGGTGATAGCTTCCTCCTTGAAGGTCGACTCGGTGTAGTCAATCAGCTGCTTGGAGAACATGGGAAGCACGTTGGGAAGAGCCTCAACAAGGGTGACCTTGAAGTTCTCCTTGATCTCAGGAACCCACTTCTTGAGATCCTCCTCGAAGAAGTCCTGGATCTCACCAGCAAACTCAACACCAGTGGGGCCGCCACCGACGACAACCATGTGCAAAAGACGCTTGATCTCATCCTCGGTCTGATCCTTGAAGATAGCGGTCTCAACACAGTCCATGATACGCGTACGGATCTTCTGAGCATCTCCGACCTCCTTCAGGAAGCAAGAGTGCTCCTTGACACCCTTGATGCCTATTGATGCGCAGTCAGCGTTGGTTACTTCACTTGGGCTACTGTAGGTACATACCGAAGGTTGCATTCTCAGCACCGACACCAACAACAAGCATGTCGAAAGGCACCTCAGTCTTGGAGATGTCACCCTTGATTTCGGAGTCGTCGCTGATGTACACGACACGCTTCTCGTAGTCAATCTTGGTCGCCTCGGCTTCGTAGAACTTGACGTAGGCATTTTTCTGGCGAGTGATGTTACGGATCGGCTCCATAATCGAGCGATGTTCGACCAAACCCGTGGTGCAGGAAGGCAGCAGAGGGGTGAAAAGGAAGTAGTTACGGGGGGAAATGACGACGACATTGTAGTTCTCGGTATCCAGCTTCTTCAGAAGAGAAACAGAGCCCCATCCGGTACCTGCGCGGGGTTAATCGCATGTCCACATTGTGTGACCATATCAATGGCGAAGAAAGAGGATTTGGGGTAACCTACCCAGGATCACCAGGGTCTTCTTCTTAGGATCGGGTCCAATCTGCTCAATTGGATGACGGAGATCATAGATGCTGTATGCCACATAACCAGTGAGACCGAGTCCGGAGAGCAAGGTCAAGCGCCAGGTCCAGCGCAAGAACCTGAATCCTTTCTTGGGCTTCGGCGCGGGCGCGGCGTCAGCGTAAGAACGGCGAGCAGTGCGCTGAACGGGCTGCTGGGAGAAACCGCTGGATCTCAAGGGACGAGCGGAGCGAAGGGCCTGAGGGCGCGTCGAAAGCGACCTGCGCGACAGCGACGACATGACTGATGGCGTAGCCATCTTGGACCGGATAGCAAGCGCACTTCCAACCATTGTCGGTTGCGGTCGCCCAAATGGGGGAGGAGTGGAGAGGGAGAGGAGAGTTGAGAGGGGAGAGAAAGAGAAAGAATCTGGAAACTGAACTGGATTCCAATTGACAATTGAGTCAAATCAATTTCGTCAAACTAAAAAAAAAAAAAAAAAAAAAAAAAAAAAAAAAAAAAAAAAAAAAAAAAAAAAAAAAAAGTTTTCGGAGGCGCTGGATCAGTGACGCGATAAGAAATTAGCTGTTTTGGGCGAATCGGTGTGTCAATGACTTGTACTGCCTTGGAGCCTTGGAAGTTGGGTGTCTTTTCGACTCTTTCCAAGTTCCGCCGGGCTTATGCCTTCCCAATTAGGAGCTTTTCCGCGTCCTGTGAAAGCACTGAATGGAGCAAAAAAAACTGGGTCCAAAGGGATTTGCAGCCTGAGGATGCCGCCGGGGCCAGACGCCCTCCCGATCAACTGGGTCCGGTTCCGACCCTAAATTTTCTAATTTTTTTTACACTCTTCCCTGTGGGATAATCGATTTTCCTGTAGGGTGTTGGAGAATGAGGGGGAGTTTTCTGCTAGTGAGGAGAAGCACTCGACACGCCTTGTGAGGGGAAGAATTATCTGCAATGGAGATCCTACAGTGGGTATGAAGCTCTCTTTTAAACAGTTCCCTACAATAATGACGGACAGAAGGAGAGGAATTCTCAACAAAGGTTCCTCCGCCCTTCTAGACCTTAATCATCTGCACTATGGACAGGGATTCTTATCTCAACGACGAACTGTTACTATTTAACTATACTCTGGAGTACTCCATATCTACAAGATATGCCGAGTATGTACTCGGTGTATGTATGTACAATGTCGCATAACATACCTAGCCCAGCATATGACTCAACTTCATAGAGCATTGATAATATTACGATCCACCCAATCCCACTTTCTCCTCACCAGGTGGCGCGCAATCCGAGCGTTCCATTACGGTATCTCCTAAATTACCTCTTTGGGCGCATCCGCAATGTGCCATTAAATGCCAGCTGACTCAGAACCCATACCGCTGACGGTCCTTCCCGAGAACCAGCCGGGTTCACCCGCATCTAGACCTTCCCAGCTTCTTTTAACTAGACATCGAACAAATTTCGGATGAAGAGCACCGTAAGAATCCGGGGAAACTGATCCACTCTTCTAATCTTAGCTCTTCTGCGTCATTTCGTGGCGACTGCTTATTGATTTAGACTCTTCCATCCGTTTGACTCAATCGCTGCCAGTAACTTCCTTCACTCGGACCAAACTCGGCATTGAAACTATGTCCAAAGTGACCTGTCAGAAGAGGGAGGTCTTTCTCGCTTCTGTAGCTTTTAGTGTTAAATCCTCAAGTCGTCTAGCCACGTCAGGGTCCAGTCTAGACCCGTATGCTCCTTGAGGTAAACGTATTCGAATTCTTGTGTACACTTTGCTTTTACCACTTCCGGGTCTGAGCAATCATGCCATAGACATGCGGGAATTCTGTTGTTCCTGTGGTTTCCGATACATCGCATGTGGCTACCACATGATGTTGGGGTCGGGGAGCTTGAATTTCGGGGTGACTTAATGTTGAGAGACATATCGCGAGGATATTTCGCCATATCCATGTCTTTACTGTTTGGAAATGTTTGGTCGTCTACGGTCAAACAATATAATGGTATCAGCACTCTTCAATTTATCATATTAGACTAGCTGGGATTAGGACTGCATAGTAGTTATATAACAGTTGTTTGTTTGAGAACGTGATAACCTCGTTAACCTACACTAGCTCAAGGAACGTGTTCGAAGTATATAAATTAGGGCTACATCCTTACTGTATCATCTTCGAGACACGGTCAATATATTGAAAAGGGCAGAACTACACTAAGCATTAAAGCATAAAAATGACAAGGTCAAAAGATAGAAAATAGTAGAGAGAAAGAAGACAGGGGAAAGAAAATTAGGCATCCTTAACATGTGCACCATGGAACCCAAAGCCAACCACACCATGAACTGTAGCCCTCCCGACCTCTTTCATCGTCTTTGCATCGAGAACCAACAAATAACTACGTCCTTCAATACCGTCCAGCACGACAGACAGAAGTACACCACCATCCTCGTCCTCTGAATCCGGATCTGCCACAAAAATCGGTTCACTTGCCGTCTGCCCATGCTGACTCCAATAAAGAGATGTCTGCGTGACGACGTCATGTTTTACCAGGCCGTCCAGGAACACACTCTTTCCTGAGTCGGTCACGCCGTATACGTAGCGATACTTTCGGCCACGTACTCGAGGGCTAACATGAGGTAGTTCCGGTCCTAGTCCCTTTCCCATCGAGAAAACCAGTTCCGCCGTGAGGGTCTTGAGACCCGATGCTTCGGGAACGGCAGGCAGGCGAAAGCGCCGGAAAGCTCCGCGAGCACTGTGGTTCCTTGACTCGCCATAATGGCGGGCTGTGGCTGAGTCAGACAGTATATTGTCGATATAGAAGCGTTTTAATACGTCTAGGCTGTCGTATGCACAAACATCGGCGATGATATCTGTCTTGGAGGGATCGGTCGATGAAGGCTCTTCATACGCATTAATGGTGTGGAAACTGAAGAAGGGATCTGACTCGTAACGCGCGATTAATCCCCGCCCTCCAGGAGTACGATCCACGACGAACCAGGTGCAGCGCTGTTTGGGGTCGTAGTCGGCCAATGCATCTACAAAGTTATGCGTCCATAGCAAGGACATGCCCCCAGCACGAAAGCGAGCGTTCCAAAGACAGAGCACAACGTAGTGCTCTGTCAGAAAAAGAGAGTGCACGTATGTAGCAGCATGCGTGAATTTTGCAAGAATACTGGTTTTTCCTGTTGCTCGAGAAACATGGAAGATACGATAGGTGCTTGTTAGACCTATGTCTAGGTTGTAGTTATAGACATCACCGGTGGTCAGGTCTGTCTTGCAATGGGCCGCGCTAAGGGGCCCACGGAGCGATGGATGCAAGACTGTTTGGTCCGCAATACCAATTGGCTCCAGAGTCTGGGGATCGAGCATTTGGAAGGTAGAGTTATCTGTGCGGTTACAGAGTGTCTGGATGCCTGACTCGGGCATCTTCTCCTGCTTGCTGCCCGTCGCTGACAAGCCGGGAAAGTTGACGTTCAAAGTGACGCTGATGTCGACCTCGTCGGGAACACCTTGTGGAATGGTCTTAAAAACCGATTGCGCTTTCTGGAAGATCGACATGCATGGATCATATTTGGCTCCAAATGTGATCTCTCCACGGTATCCTGTTCGCTGTATCCTTCGGATGAGGCCATCGCAGGTCAGTCGAGAGTTGTGTGTGACGCGGGTCAGGAGGTGCTCTGGTGTAGGAGCATGTATCTGGAAACGATGAACCTGGGCAAAATAGTCGAACCAGTGGCTCACACTGTAAGTGGTTTGTTTCTCTGTCTGAATATCGCGAGGGCCTAAACCGTTGCGGAACAGCACGCCGGCGCAGTAGGGCGGAATTGTGCCCTGGACTGATAGCTCTGTCGGCTCGAGCTCTTGGTAGCGGACATCAAACTAGCTTGTCAACGAGGCTGGTCAATATGATAACGAATGCGACTTACACCCTGCGTGTTTGGCCAGTCATTATAATGGGTAGTAGTTGTTGACTTGTTAACTGACGACGCCATGTTTGCTGATGTTGATGCTCAACAGTGTATCAGGGAGAGGAATGACCGTTTTATAGCATGAAAAGCCAAGGGAAGAAGAATTCCACTTCCCTCTGTCACCATAATAGAGTCAACCTCGTATAGTGGGACAGCGACATTACTCCGTCGGGATAGCCCCTCAAGTCAAGTAACAGCTTGGCTCATGCTGGAATAAGCTAGTCTGAGCCACGGCGCCGCCATGATTAAGGTGATCCTAAGCGGGAATATGTATTAAAGCGAGCAGGCCAAGCGAAGCAAGCAGAGACAAGTCACACGACCACGCTTTGATAGGCGTTGAGGTATCGTCAATTAAGGATGCCGGCTGTCGTCATACTGACCGCTGACTTTAGGGTTATGGCGGTTCAGACCTTAGGCCCAAGTGTCGCGAGAAGAAATTCTAGAATCCTCAGCAAGTTGGATAAGCGGACAGACGAGGGTCGTCGATCGGGCGATGATTTGCGGTTCCTCCGAAGGTGGCAGTAGTCTTGATGCCAAGTGCGGCAGTGGATTGCGACAGAATAAGATCTTGCTTAACACGGACTCTAAAGAACCCTTCAAATGAGGTGATATGTGTTTTGGTAAAGCATAGCTATCACTTTGATAAATATCCATTCACCCTGGTCAACTCTATCTCATGTATCATTTCCACCCGATATGGTGTCAGTTAAGTAGAACGGTATCTCCAGTCATCCTTCGTCCGTGTTCAGCTGCAAACACGATATTATATCGTTGAACAGGTTTAAGTAACCTTTGTTTGTTCAGCACTTCTATCTGTTCTTCAAACGACTAAGGCGGAAAGCACCATTTCATAAGGTATACTGTATATATTAAGCATGTGTACAAGATAAAATTGCCTGCTGTTGCCTTCGACCGATAACCAGTAGTATGTGCATAAGCTTAACGATGTCAGTTCTTCATTAATATTTCATTTACAAGCTTCATTTAAGGATTTGAAACTGCTGAATTATGAAGTATCCTACTAAAGGCACTCCAGTGAAGTATGCCCTAATCTCTCTGATTCCATGCATCCGCCTATCATTCGGCGCCGGAGATAAATAAGTCGCCGGATTCCCCTCATTTTGCGTGATCATCACAACCCTTTAAAGACGACCTCCGACCGATCCCTTAACTGAACGTTGGGATAAACCTTGATCTAACAGATGAAGGGGGTCCATAGCAATAATTATCGCCATGGTTCGCCCGACCCTGAATAGAATCGCGACGATCCTCTGGGGAAGAGAGCCGAAGGATCGAGCCCTACTGGCGAAACTAGATCTCACGCTGCTCCCCTACTTTTCGCTCATCTGGTTTCTATTCGGTGTAACACGAGCCAGTTACTCGTCAGCATATATCAGTGGCATGCGCGAGGCCTTGAACTTTCAGGGTAAAGACTACAATTACATGAACACGGCCTATCTAGTCGTCTACGCCGTCTGCCAAATTCCCGGGACGAGTCTTCTGACCGTTGTGCGACCCAAATATGTCTTCGTCGCAGCCAACCTGACATGGAGTGTTCTCACTCTTATCACATACAAGATGACTCAGGCCTGGCAGGTTATTCTGCTAAATGCCATTGAGGGCGGCTTCTCAGCGATTGCCTAGTGAGTAGTGTAACCTGCGCAAGGTGATGTGATCCCCTTGTGTCTGACATGCTGGCAGTGTTGGTGCACACTTTATCTTGGGGTCTTGGTATCGCAAGTCCGAGCTAGGCACTCGAGCGGCCGTCTTTTGCTGTTTCGGCCATGTTGGTAGCATGGCTGGCGGATGGATCCAAGCCGGACTGCTGAAAGCATTAGCCGGGCATGGTGGCTTACCTGCGTGGCGATGGATCTTTATCATCGTCTCAGTGATGACAATCCCCGTCGCATTATTCGGTATGTCCCCGGGAAACGAAGTGCATCTTCCAGATACTGAAACGGGGGCTATTAGGATGGTTCTTCATCCCTGATCTCCCAGCACATCGCGCGGCATGGTATCTGAACGAAGCAGAGAAAGAGCACGCCGCACACAGGCTAGGCCAAACTTCCAAGCAAACGTGGGATCGCACCGTACTAAAGCGAGTCCTACTCAGCTGGCAATTCTACCTCTTACCATTAATCTTCATGCGTGAGCACTTACCACCCCTTCCACCTCCCCACACCAACAAATCTAACAAAAGGAAAACAAGTCTACTCCCTCTGCGTCCAATCCCTCAGCAACAACGTAATGGCCCTCTGGATGTCCTCCCGAGGCTACACAACCATCCAACAAAACAACTACCCAACAGGCATCTACGCCACCGCCATCCTCGGCACAATCCTCTACTCCGCCATCTCCGACAGACTCCAATCCCGCTGGGAATGCTCCCTCTTAATCGGCCTAACCTTCATCATCGGCAGCGCAATCCTCGTCGCCAACCCAGCCGCCGACGCAGGCCACTTCTTCGCCTTCTACCTGCTCGGCACGACCTACGCGCCCCAAGCCCTCTGGTACTCGTGGATGGCGGACGTGACGGGCCACGATCTGCAGCTGCGGGCTATTACGACGGGGTTCATGAACTCGTTTGACTTTGCGTTCGTCACTTGGTGGCCGTTAGTATTTTATCCGGTTACTGATGCGCCGCATTTCGAGAAGGGGTATGTGGCTAGTTTGGTTACAGGGTCTTTGACGATTCCGTTTATAGGGCTTGTGGCGTATTTGGATCGGAGGGATACGGCTAGGGGGGTTATTGGGAGGGTTGGTCCTAGAGTTGTTGCTGAGGATACTGTTGTTGATGATGGGGATCAGGTTCGATATGAGCGTGAGATTGAGGACGGCGATGATCATCCTGATGATCCTATTCCTACGACTGAGGTTACGGTTGCGAGTAAGGTGTGATGTGTGATGTGGTTTAAGTCCATTGTCGAATAATAAACACCAGTCACTAACATACATAGACAGATATATAACTAGAGCAAATACCAATATAAACATCTATATAACCACCCCAATCCTCTCAGCTACATATACTATCAAAAATATAAAACAACCCCGAGAACAACCAGCACGACCAACACCATAAAATAGATTATAAAATACCTCCATTGCATTATACTACTAATCAATCCCACACCGTCAAACACCCCGGATCAATAAACACCCACCAGTACCTACTCCCGATCCCATCCTCCCCAAATCCAAACCCAACCCAAATCTAAATCCACATACATACTCCCCATGGATATACGTAACCCCAAGCAAGGAACCCCCCAACTACAAATATGACCTATCAACAACTTAGGATACATACCCTAATGTACATGGATGTATAGATATATGTATGAGTATAATGTGCATATGTGCTGAGAAGACGTGCGTATTGGGTGTGATTAGGTGTTTTATTGGCGTGGGTTTTGGTTGGTTGATTGGTTGATTGGTTGGTGTATGTTTTAATATATATATTTATATTTGCGCCTTGGAGGTTGGGGGGTATATGAGTTGACTTGGTTTACTAGGGATATGAAAGGTATGTAGGACCAGTATTGTATGTATGTAGTTGAAGGCTATGCATTCCTTGATGGGTATTGATGTGTTGTTATTGTTGCTTGGAGTGGGTTCTTATTATCTTTACTATGTATGGGCCCGAGGTTGTCTGTGTGCTGTGGCATCGCTACTATATGCATTTGGGAAGTACACACGAGATATATGCCTTGCAGTATATAAGTACTATGCAGTTTTATTACTGAGGTGTTTCTTAGATCTAGCTTTATGGGGACATACATGATAGAGCTTAGCTATGTAGCGAAGAACAAAAGTACTGCTGTAACGAGCCAATAGAATATTTCCCGTTCCGCCAAAGATATGATATTGGCGTAGAAATATACGTATACATCCGCATCTTCGACTATCTATGCACCTCCCTGTACACCGTATCTTAGGTGGCTAGGTAGGTTTATAATGGGGTAAATTCAGCTCAAGCGCCATGAGACTCCCCAACGACGCAGCCAACAATAAGATTTACGAAGTATAATCGTGATTGCTGTTTAGCCTCTCACTTGTTTATCGTACCGATAGAGGTCCATAGCAATTGTAGGAAACCGTCTGTTGATCTCTGCCCAGAGCTTCAGGCAGCTTAGCGTTGGTTGTGTGACCAGACTGCAGATATTTCACGGGGGACTGGGGTAAGGCAAGACGCATGTACTTTTGGTTGACTGCAGCTGGACCGTCTTGTAGTCTGCTGCAAATGGATCAGGACAGAGAGGTGGTCTGCTTATGGTTGTGGACAAGAAGTGGGAAGTAGTCCGGATTGCAATGCTGTGCGACGCACCTAAAAAGGTAAGCTTGACACCCAACGCAGTGGGCAAGCCATGAAGCGTCATGGTCGCGAATGTTTACGGAAGACCCATAGAAGCGGTCTCCTTCGCGGAGGAGTGAAACGCCCCGGGCGGATTTTGAATCAGATGCAGCTGAGGCGTTCCAGCGCTCATGGCAACGAAGGCCCGCGCGACCAGGTCTTCAAAGTCATCGGACGCAGACGCCTTCTTGGGTTCGGATGGGTTAGTGGTACGGCGTCTACCGTTGTAGGTAAGCTTTTATGCTTCTGAGATCAGATGGAGAGTGATCTCCTCTGGTCGATGCAATTTCAACGTTCTTTGTATGACGTCCCGATTTGGATATCCCGACTATAAGGCTTATAGTATGTCATAGCCTCACCATTGAAACAAAGGTTTCTCTCATGAGCTCAAAGGCAATGTACGTGGCTTGCAGTAGTGATTATGCTGTTTCTTCTGAATGCTTATGGCTTTGCCTAGGATAGGAAGTGTTCGCTTGACTCAGGGCTGGCCGAAGGGTGGTGGTAGGCCTCCCTGTGGGGTGTCGGCTTGTACCACTTGTTCTTGACACAAGAAAGTTAAAAGAACAGTGGGCGCAATGAAGCTGATGCGGAATGTGGTCCATAATGGTCTATGCTGCTTACAATGCGTAGCCATTGTAGCATTATTATGTGGAACAGTTGCGGTGATGACGCTGCTGGAAGCTCCATCCGAGGGCTGAGTAAGCCACATGCAAGACAACCAGAGTCCCTCATCACCAACCATTCGATGGAAAAGCCCAGAGGGGTAAACGAAAAGAAAAAAAAAAGCAGATGAAGAGGCGGAGGAGGAAAATAAAATGACTTAGGAACGTCACCAACCGATAGACTCTATGTACACGCAGGCCAAACCACAACAATGGGTGAATGAACAGAACAGAACAAAAGCAAAGACTGATTGCTTTCGCTTTCATCAGGGAGTCTGACCTCGCACTAACCCCATTTGGGTAATATTGGATTTTGGCCAGCCGCGACTCCCAGCGCGGGGAATCGGAGAGTCATTCGCACTGGTGAATGACCTCCATCTCACCCTAGAAAGAGATGAAATATTAAATCCAAATGAATCAAATAAAGGCTTCCTGCAAGCTAAGGTTCCGGACTTATGTTGATCTGTAATAGACTGCTGCGCGTTACTGACCCCTATGGGCTCGAGGGTATGCTTATGAGTGTCCAACGCGCTACGAGTTGATATCCGCTGTCTTGAGACAGCTCATACAAACCCCAGTACTTCTGCGTGTGACTGGAAAATGTGATCCTATCATGGTTGACTCCGTACAGGGGAGTTAAAAATTAAAAAAAAAATAATAATAATAGTAATAATAATAACAATAATATAATAGAAAGAACCAGAGGAGATGATCTCGGAGATACTCCTTGGAAAAGAAAGTGGACAGCTTAGTCTTGCTGAGTTGATTGAATCTATTGTTGCCAGGGTGGGTTATAACAGTCAGGATTATTACCACTCGTTAGCTTTAGACTGCTTTCTCTCTCTCAGGTTCCCCTAAGCCCAAACAAAGGATGAGGGCAGGATGTGGCTTTTGCTTTGATCTAGGAGTTCAGGCGAAAAAAAGGAAAATAGGGAAAACTACTCCGTACCTAAGGATCGAACAGGACTCAGGAGATTAGGAGAGGATTAATTTAGTACATGGCTGTGGCTTGTACTGTACAAAGATAGAAAATATACGCTAGCACGGCAAATAATATATAATAATACAGATGCCTAGCTGTTTATTATAAATTAATTAACCTGGATAACCGATCAACCAAGATTAGAACTGTCCCATTAAGCAAGAAAACAACAATACTACTAGTATGTAGCCTGCCAATTGGAGGCCACTCAACGATCAGGAGCCCGGTGCTCCGATCCTTATCACATTGCTCCATTGCACAGAAGAAATATCTAGAACTACCCCAAGAAAAGGTCAGAAATTGGAAGAAGAAAGAAAAAGAAAACCCCTCAGTATTTTTTTTTTTCTCAGTGGAACCGAACCTATCTTCTATGTCTGAATAAACCGGTCATCTACCAAGGTATCTCATGTCTCGATGTATTAAACTGTACCCCCTCCAAGTGGGCGGTGATAGTCCCATCAATGCGTGGTTTTCATGACCGATGGAAATTAAAACCATTCATTACTAAAAAGGCCAGTCGAAACCTGGACCGCCAACAACTCCACAGCCGCCGTGCTATGTGACGACGACGTTTGTCGCCGGATCACAGCGGCTTCGATTGACGTTGAGCACGTACAAGATTTTGGTTGGGATTCTTGTGGTGGCCGGTGATTTGATTTGTTTACGAACATGGTTACCTAGGTTGGAGATGTGGCGTGAGTTGGAAGACTTTATTATGGAGACCGACTTGTGTACAAGTTAAAACGGTTGATTGCTATATTTGGTTCATACTTGAATGTCAGTTCGACCGGGTAGGGGTTTGAGAGGTGAGACAGGATTCGTAATGACCAAAATTTGATACAGTCAATCTTCACCCATAATGAGATGGGGATGCCTAGAGTTCAAGGTTAAAGTCTCCAGTCTGTAAGTAGAGAGACTACAGTGGTTCTGTACGGTTACGATGCTGTCAAACGGGTATTGGTGTGGTGAAAGCATACGATCTGACTGGTCGGGACGGGCAAGGGAGGAGTTTCACGCGGTATTGAGTATCGTGACCAAAAGCTCCGCTTATCTCCATATGGAGTTCTTACTTTCGGGGCTTCTGTCCTCCGTCAAGGAAGAAAGAGTATAATATCCTCAAAACGTTCAGAAGCGGGACAAGGATGGAACGTAAAAAAAAAAAAAAGGAATAAAAAAAGGGTAAGAAAAAAGAACGAAATAGTAACAAAGCGTGGACTCGTGGAGCCTGATCTGAGACTTTATGCCCCAGCCAGAATGCATCGATGACCATCTGTGGATATCGTAGGATCGTAGGCTTGCGAATACTGGTGACCTGCCAAAAAGACCTTGGGGAAAAAAAAAGAATATCCCGTCTATCGTGTCCAAAGACGTAACACTGATATGATCGTTACTGTGTAAAAGTCAGCCATCGAATAATATGGACCTTCATTCTCATCCCCGCCTTCGCGATAAATGCGATAAGCCCTTTTTTTTTTTTCTCTTTCCGGCCTCGGAATCCAGATTATCCTCGGTTCCAAAATGTAAATTTAAATGAAAAAGAAATAAGACCTCTTTTTTCTTTTTCGCATCACTATTACGAAATTCGGACATAGTTTTGATAATGATGGTCGGAGTGTCGGAAATATCGACTCTCTCTTGCTTTACCCCCCCCCACCGTTGCAATTGAAATAGTCTTCCCTACGGTCCGTGCCTACAACAGATATTAACCGGGACAAACATACTCTCGAAAGCGAACACAGAGGTAAACACTAATTTGGCCAGCCACCCTGGTTCAACATCAACCCTAGGACGAATACTACCTCCTGACTGCCTCAAGGGAATGCCTACTCTCCACTACGGCTTCCGGGGTCATGCAAAGGTGCAGACATACTACATGCAGAGGTGGTAGCAACCGGTCGGCAGCGCAAGGCTATCCGTACTCGTAGACCTTGGCCACAGGCTTGAACGCAGGCATGTCTTAACAATATAGACTTGCATGACTTAGCACGGAACAGGTGTGATGTATCGAAACTCGTCCTCCACCACGATGTCGTTGGTTGATGATCCCCAGCTAATAATACACAGTGATCCGAGCATCATCAGAACAATGTGGTAATGGCTGCTTATTTGTATGTATCAGAGCGCAAGGATTGCAAGAATGCAAGGAGCCCCGAAGTAGGAAGAGTAGGCAACCTATCCCTACACAGATATTGTGCTCCTTGGAGAAAAGAAACAAGGGACATCTATGGTTTCCTTGCGTAGTATGGCTTATTTCAATTCATATTAAAAAGTCTGGTGATACAATCAGTTGAAGGGGAAGGGGTTGCAAGGTGCATATCGCTGAGAATCATGACAACCCACGCGCAACTAAAGCACCACCTTCACATTGGTGTCGTGATGGGGCAAGTAAAAAAGGATAAGAAATTCTCCGGTGAGCATCATTTCCAATCTCGCAGTAGACAGCTGCCCATGATGCAGTGACGGATGGAAGAGATTAAAATCAACTAAAAAAAAAATCATGTGCCTTAAAACAGAAAGTTTTCATATCGTCAAGGAGTGCATTGTGCGAGATCTGGAACAAGCCTTGCGGTACTTGGATGTCCATGATCTGCTCACTCGCATCAAGGAGTAGAAGACACTTTCCAAGATCCGACCGACACATACACACACACTCTCTCCCTCCCTCTCTCACACGCTCTGGGAGGGGTGTTAGTTCGCGCCTAGGCCACTCGATCAACTTCGAAAGTCAGACATGATCACGCTTTCCTCAAGGTCGGGTGTTGAGACGCTCGAGCAGGGGATAATCGACCATTTCTGCGTCCAGGAGAGGAGTAGTCGTGAACTAGTACGGGCGGACATGCCCGAAACGACACCGGGTTGAAATTCCATCGTGAGCATATGGAGGTTACGATTCCAAGCTCATTGGGGAATTAATGCCCAGGCTGCTGCATACTAGGGGGAGTGTAGTACTCCATCCCGTAGTGAAGAATGCTAAAAAAGGCCCCTAGTTCACTTTCGTGGGCGGTCGACCTGCGTAGCGATAATTGGATTTCGTTTTCATTTCCTCTTGGTGGATATTGCGGATCAAATCATGATAACAGGGTACCACAACGACCGCAATATTAGGATGGATATCATGGATTGATTTGGGATCAGGGTGAAAGCGTTAGTAGCGACGAAACATTCTTTTTGGTCGAGTCGCAGTTTTCACACTAAGCGATGACCTTTTGGTGGTGGCACGATAGTCTTGGAGATAATGGTGTACTACTTGCATAGAGGTCCCATAACCAGTTGATCCGTAATGTTAATTTAGATGATAGTCGTATAGGTTACGTTCTTCAGTAGTGGCGGTGACAGGAAATGGATTCAAAGCCTCGGTCAATGCGTGTGGCAAGCAAATTGATCCGCTGGACAAGGATTTGACCTTCCAAAACTTTTGGTTTTCTTTCTTCTCATATATTTTATTTTAGTATTTTTTATTATCATCAATTAATACCGTTTTAGGAGGGGCTGCTGCCTCTTTACTGCCAGTGCAACGATACATGACATACAAATCAATAGTTGATCATAACAGGTATTCACAGAAAAATTCCCCATTGACTGGTTCTTCGCTTGAAAGGTTTGGGGAAAAAAGGAAGAAGAAGCCAAATGATCGAGAGAGAAACTCTGTATAACTATTGATCTATAGATCATGATTGCTTTACGCGTGGTGTTCGGTTTAGGAACAAATTAATTGGTCATACCGGGCAGATCTCTCAACCAAGACCCCAGTATTAAAAAGAAATAGACAGTCGAGACAAGACGATAACAAGGCATATGAAAAGGAGTAAAAGGAGGCGGAAAAAAAAACAAAAAAAAAAAAGGAAAAAAGAGGCTCAATATCTCATAAGTCGGTTGAAACGGTAAAGCTCTATCAGACGCAATGTATGGAGTATGAGAAAGTTCCATTCAGCGACTGCAGCCCCTTTCGTTAGGCTTTTCTTCCATGCAAGACCAAGAGTCATAGTTGGAGTTTGACCCAAGCGCGTCTGTGATCGTCGCGTAACGACAGCCATTGTCCGTCTCGTATCGCCGTATGTCCGTCGCGGTGCTCGGATGACAAACGACCCAAGGATTCACATCCAGCCTCGTCGATGGATCTCAGCGGACCACTGACAATTTGGGGATCGCATATGATGCTGATGACGATAATAAATGCCAATCTGCTCAGCCGCTCCACTTCAATGCTCACTTTGTTCTGGAGTTCTGGAACACCAAATGAGCCCACATTGGCCAGGTGGTGGAAAAGTATTAAATTTACACCGCGTGTGGTGGCCAGAACCAGCCCCGAATTACTGGGGAAATGCGAACTCGACCTTCTGATTTGTTGCACGCCAATGGTTCCCGACCACTCTCAACTACACCATGACGAGAGTCGGCTGCGATCGTGGGTACTAATTGCCAGAACAGCCAAGAATCCGTTGACGCACTTGGGATCGTCTGTCCAGATTGTTACTTACGGGATTAAGAAACTAACCGATTCGAAAGGAAGAGAGAGAAAGTTAGAGAAGGAACCTTGAAGAAAGAATGTAAAAAGTATAAAAAAAAAAGAATAATAACACCGTCCCCATACTTCGTGCTACTCCATACGGGTGAGTCCAAACAGACGTTATCAGGCATGGAGGACTCTGTATCTTAGGGTTTCTCTTTACTTATTTCCAATTTGGGTTGTTGGTCAGACCATCATTGGGTTACGATTTACTCTTAACCCGATTACGAGGAGCATCGTTAGGATAGATGCTCAAATGATGTTACTGTATGCTTCCACTAGTCGTAACGATCATTGATGTATTGTTCGGTGACGAAAGCTCGTAGCAAGCCAGCCAAGGTTAATCAATCAAAACGGATATCTTCCGACCAAGTAGTTGAGGGGATCTTGCACTTCTGCTACTAGTCACATAGGCGAAACCCGCAAGCAGGGTTTAGACTTAGAGAAATAAGTTGGGACGCATAATTCGATGATAATCGAGGAGTCGACGGGGCCAAGACCAACTCGTCCGGTTCCAGTCTCTTACAGGGTTCCAAGCGAAACAATACGTGAAGGAACTACACAGTAACTCCAGTGTGAACATGCAACGGGGCCGGGTCATTTTGTCACTTGTCACCTTGTACGGAGTAAGATACAGAGGGACAAATCTGAATACTCGGACCATGGCGTTTGATAATCCCCTACTCGATCATTACATATTTTTTTGCTTTGTTTTTTTTTTTTTTTTTTTTTTTTTTTTTTTTTTTTTTTTTTTTTTTTTTTTTTTTTTTTTTTTTTTTTTTTTTTTTTTTTTTTTTTTTTT